>CAEFZY010003795.1:0-108858 GCA_903066815.1 Brachyrhaphis roseni
ATATATATATCTATATATATATATATATATATATAGATAAAAAGGCTCGACCATAGAGCCCAGGTATTTTGTTCCATGAGGTGAATCAGGAACAAGCAGGATGAAACGGACATTAAACACATATAAGCTAACAGGTTCATCTTAGCAGTAGAAAAGCGTCAGGATGCGCAGAGCTCTGCGAAATGCCCGCTTCAAGTTCGAACCATCGCGTCTCTTCGTACAGTGTGCTTTGGATAAAAATCTTTTACCTTTCCTATCTCTCTCTTCATCTCTCCCACTTTGAAGTGATCTTTAAATCGTAATCGCTGTTCTTTCTCTAAAACGGCATTTAGACTAAACTCACCGGTCATAAATTTGCTGGTATGACACTTTTAAAACGATTCCGCTTTCAGTATTTACACGGCTGTTGGTGGGCTTTTTTTTATACCGTCTCTCAGCAGAAAAAAAACAAAAAAAAGAAAGAAAAGAAAAACAGAACAACAACAACAAAAAAAAAAAAAAAAACTTAGAATATTGTTTACAGCTTTTTCTTCTATTCACACGCTAGAACGTATTCTTTTGACACACCATCACAAAAATATGCTATTCTCTCACTGAGCTGGTTATATGCAGTGACTGGAATAATATGTACAGCTACATTTCTTTTTCTCAAGTTTCAATTCACAATGTCGTTATATGAAATTTGTTATAGCATATATATATATTTATATATATTTATATTTCTACACAACAGAAACAACACTTATAAAAAAGGACCATAAAAATATTGGAGTCCTCTTTGTATTGCCCAAAAATAGGTAATCATGGTTTACAATGAGACATCACAAGAAATAAAACAGCTACTAAAATTTATTACTTAGATACCTTCTGTTTAAAATTTCCTTTTTTTTCCTCCTCCAAGCCCGACCATACTGAGCTTATTTTTTTGCTGAAAGACCGAATGGAACTACCCCAACCTTTTTTGTTTCATTTTTTTTGCCATTACACTAACCAATACGAAGATGAAGACGTGACTTGCAGATTTTCTTGGCTCTGACCCGCTGTACTTTAAAAACAAAACAAAACAAAAAATCTGAAAATGCACTTATAAACTACAAGAAGATAAAAAGTCGAGGTTGAACTCAGGTGACAAGCTAGAAAGTAATCAAAAACAAAACGCTAAGGGAAGAAGGAAATCGGTGAGTGAAGTTGACGTGGAACATCCTACCAAACCAGGTTGTAAAGGTATAGGAGGTTTGGGTTATAGTACAGCAGTTGTTTGTTTTTCTGAGATGACAAACGTTTTTTTTTCTCTTCTTCTTCTTCTTCTTCTTCTTCTTCTTCTTCTTCACATGGTTCCCGCTTTTCGCTCATTTAGCCATCGGTGACGCTGTAGTGCTTGAAGTTGGATAATCATCACCTGCACACAAAGCCAATTAGAAACTCCGTCCTGTCTGTCCCGGGCCACCAGATATACTCTGCTGGGTAGTGAAAGAAAAGCAAAGGCACAAAAAAAGGACAAGGTTATTATCTTATATGGCCAGAAGTGCTATTGACACTATTTCATACATTTATACAGTTTCCTAATAAAGTACTACGAATGCTTGTGGAGACAAGGAATCTAAAAAGTAAGCGATGAAGATGAAAACTGTTTCATACCTCTGCATTTATTGCAACCCCTAACAAATATGTGTAAAAAGCTTTTAGAAAATATAAATTTACTATATAATTTGGAAAAAAATCTGTGAGGTTTTAACCTCCTTTACCTTATTTGTTTCCTGTTCTAAGGTGAGTCATGTATACCTAATTAAATGTTCATAGATGCTATGGATGCTCTCCATATCAGCAATAACATCAGTATAAGCCAATATCAAGCATTCTTTTTTAAATATTGATGTTGGTCAAATAAATAAAACTGGGCCAATATTTACAATTGATATTTATTTCCTTCGTGTTGTTTGTTTCTGCAGGGATAGAGGAGCTTGGTCATGTGGTATTTCCCCACAATCCCCAAAGGATTGTGGGACGTTCAACTGGAGCAGATAATCAGTTGTGAAGTCTGCAGTGTAGTCATTCTTTTCAAAATGTCGAAAAGAGTCGGGACATATATCATACATAAAATATTACTAAATATCGGTTATTGACTATAAGGGTAATATTGATATCAGATATCAATATCATCTAAAATTTTCATATCAGTAGATCCCTAATAGACAGTGATTAACCTAAACTAGAGAAACGCTTGTGGAGGCATCGATTTTGTTAAAAACTAGTTTTTTCTCCCTTGAAAGAATGCAAAAAATTATTTTAAGTCAAACAAATTCCTCAGCGGATTGTAAAGGAAAGGGTTGCTTTTAAATTTTGTTGGATAAAATTGTGCAACTTCATTTAATTTCAAGCTTCTTACACATCTTTAGTAGGGATGCCAAATTACAGTAGAGGGTGCTGCAAATGTACTGAAACTACAGTGGTTTACGCAAGCTTCATGAATGTGTTTGGACATAAAAGTACAATAAAATTACATCCCACTGTTGCATAAAACAAAGCCAAAGGGGCTGTTTAAATGAAAATTAACACATCACAACATTGCACGAAGGAGCTCTGGGTATGTCATAGAAATAGAATTATTTTCTTTTTCTGGAATCATAAGTCCTGACAATTTCATTGCACAAACAAGTAACAATTTAAGCAAAATGGTTGATAGGAGAGAAATAATTGTTAGGGCACTTGTTAGAGAAAGGATTTTGAGAGTTTTTTTTATATAATAAATAAAATGCGCTGCCGCTTTCGCTTCTGTAGCAACAGGGTGTTGACTTATTGAGTTGTTGACATGTGATTGGCTAAAACAAGACACTACTCGAGGATGAAGGCATTTCAAATGTTAAAATGAGAAGATTAAAAAATGAAAAGCTGATGGTATGTTAGTGTGTGGGACTTGAGCGACTCAGTTAATCAGACAAATCGGCGGTGATTACTTTTTATTTTTTTACTTGAATGTGGATGTTTGTTTTTGTTTGTTTGTTTTTTTTTAAAAGAGAGAAATACTCCGTCTCACACACACCTGTACCACCAGCTCCAGCATTTTGATATAGAAGTGGTGAAAAACAGCGAGGAATGTGATGAACACACATTAAAACAATACTTTAGAGAAAAGCACAGTAAATAAAAGGCAATACCTCTGATGAGATAGCAACCGGCCACCTGTTCAATGGTATCCATTTGTAAAAGCTGTCGCAATCAACGGGCCCTAAAAGTGTACAGTTAGTGCTGTTGTCAGTATGCATTTCAAAGAGAAAAAGTGAGTATCATATCAACGGTTGTGTTTTTTTTTTTTTATTTTATTTTCTGCTAGCATGAATGTGAAGGTTTAAATTGAACTGGATCATGTAGATAGAGAAATAATTACAACTGGAGGGGGGGAAAATACTACTGAAATAGAAAAGATATTGAAAAGACTTCAATAAAGTAAATGACTCGCACTGTGTTTAATAATTTAAGATGCTGTCGGTTTAAACCTTTTCTCTTGTAACAGGGGAATGCCCAGGTTATGAGTTTTTAGTCTGAATAAAAAAAACATGTGAAAGAGATAACAGTAATAATACACGCAATCCCCATTCATGCTAACATAAACAACTGATTTCATCTGAGAACATGGAGAGAATGGCATCATAAACACCCCTCCTTAGGATCAGAAGGTTTTTGAAGATTGAAGGGTTTTCATAACGTCGCTCAGTTATCAGGACTTTGCGAGCTTTCCTGCTGACAGGTCTCTAGGAACCCATGGATCGGAGCACAAAAGAGAAGCACTTTCAGCAGCGATTATTTGTCTTTATCACCTCAATCAGCTAATTGCGCTCTAATTGTCTTGCATGGGGGGGAAAAAATGTTAAGATCATTACTGCTTCTTCAGAGCGACTGTTTTCATACTGGCTAAAGGGGCTAATGCAATCAGTGGAGCGTGAGACTGAGGGGCAAATCAGTGAAGCTGAAGTCATCCATGAGGTTGTGAGATATAGTGATTATATACACATTCAGTTCAACAGCATCCCTGATAAAGAAACGAATTATGAAGCACATTTTACTTCTTGCTCATTTCCTATTTTAATGTTCTGAGGAAGAAGTCAGAAGCTGCTTCACCTCTAAGCTTTGCAGCTCTCTTTTTGATTCACTGTAATTCTCAAGTGGTGATTTAATATATTATATTACTTTGTGAGCACAAAGCTTGGCTGTAAATATGCAGAATGCTCTGACATATTCCTAAAAGATTGAATACGAGCGTTCTTTGGCCGGTTCCACAAATTATATGGAAGTACAAAGCCAATAAAATTACTGACCACTCAGAGAAGGGCTGAACAATATATTACAAATGCATTGTGGGTTATGAATATAATTTTTACATGCTAATGTCATATTTCTCCACTGGACAGAATCTAGCACCGGACACATATGCTGCCATTCACAAAATGATGGAAGCAAACATGAGAAAGAGATTGAAAGAAGAAAATAGGGACATATTCTGTCTGATATGGATATTGTACTTTTCTTTTTTACCAGTATTATCACGATAGCAAGAAATTCTAATATCGTGCAGCCTAAATTCAGAGGATTGTTTTTATTTTCCTCAAAATAACTGATGGTAACAGATGTAAAATAACTAACACAAATGCCCCCTGTGTTCATCACTCCACTTATCTGCTGGTAAATCTGTCCTGAAAATGAGCCGCCCTGGTCTTTCTTAATAAATATTTAGCTTTCTACACTGAGACCAACAGATTATGACGCACAGCCAGCAGACCTAAAACAATTAATAAGGAATTTGCTGTGAAAGTGCAAAAACAACCACACTGTACATTTGGACAGCATAAATCAATTACAGAGGTTGCAAAATGAAAATGAGAAATGTTTGCCTTCTCCTGAGCTATTTGTGCATTTGCTCTCAGTGACAATGTCAACAAACAAGAGATGCATCAACAGAGCTTCACAAGTCTCCTAATCCGTAGTAAAGATCTGAGAAATGTCCTGAGAAACCTATTTATTTAAAAAACCTAATGCAATATGTGATTATGAAAGGTAATCTATGTACTACAAGCACAGAAGCACAGAAATATGATACAATTAAGCAATAAAATAAATGCTACGACACAGATGAACAAATTAAGCTAAAAATATAAAACAAAAAAAAAATTATAAGCTACTTGTATAAAGGGAAATAAACTATTAATTTATGAAAATAGCCAAATAAAAACAACCTGTCTGGCGAATTTAGCAAGAGATTTTAAAATGAAAATATGAGATATGTCTCTCACTGTGTTTCCTTATTTTAAGCTTTTTTAAAAATGGTCAATGCATGGCTTGCCAATATGTATTCAAGGACTTACTTATATATCTTTTCTAGAAGTAAAGTAGTAGCAACAGGGAAACATATGGTGTTTTGACTACTGCAGCTCCCTGTTTGTTTCTCTTGTGTGCCCTGCATGTGCTGTAGTGAGACATTTGTGGACATCCATAAGAGCTGAAACGCTAACTATTTACGTTTTACAACACTCAAAGCAAAGCGCAACATTTTTAAAGCAGGATAACAATCTTTATTGCAATGCTTGTCTACCAAAGATCAATTCACACAGCACCTAAATCATGCTACGACACAGGTAGTAGAGTCTTACTGAAATAGAGAGCAAACGTGCTAACATTAGCCTAGCACATCAACTAAGTCTTCAGCAGGAAAACATTGTTAGGAGGAGACATGAATGTATTAAAGATTTTTAGCTTTAAGTGATATAGCTTTAGAAACAAATAAGAGCTATGTATGTTATAATTGACATAAAAGCAGCTGTGTTAGCCTAGCAAACACTTTGAATCTATTGTTGAGACTAAATTTGTCACAAAAAACAGCATCTAGAACCTCTTTGGTGAGAATGACAAAAATGAGAAAAATATTTCATCATGTAATATTGATGAAATATAGTGTGGTATTTTATTTTATTTACAAACTGTATATGATGTACTTAAAAGTAAGCTTTAAACAAAGGCTTGTTATCAGCAACTGAATGAGATTTAATGACTCTGGAGGTATTAAGAACATAAATCTTCATCAGTGCCTTTGCTACTAATTTCCTCCTTTGGTTCAGTCACAAAATGCAGCACAAAAATGCTAACATAGCACTTAGCTACAGCTAGCTATTTAGTGAGGCACAAACACTGAACTACAACTACCGTGGAATTAGATTTTTTTCAGTGAAGTTTGAGTGTTAATTCTTATCTGACAGATCCCAAACATAACGTTTAATCTCATACACCATCTCTCTCTACATTTTCTGTAGTTTGTGAACTCTGCAGTGGAGATTTTCTGCAGTGGAATACGAGGGAGATAATGCAAGAGACCATTTTTCCAGAACTATGAGAAGACGAGACATTATGCAGAAAGGAATGTGTAGAAAGTCTGCTATCTTTACAGCACATCCTGAATGGTGGATGACAATGCTGGAAGCGTTCAGAGCGCTTAGGAGAAAAATGTCTGTAAGTAGCCTGGAGCGAATGCATCCTTACATGCCCTCCGAGAAGAACATCTCTTAAGACATTGCAGCGCCTAAATGTGAAAATAATATGATTTTTTTCTTTTATCTAATGCTTAAATATCTCTAAATGTTATTTTGCACTGTATTTCTATGAATGTCTAATATTTGTTAGTCTTTGCTTTTGCTAAACTTACTCTGAAGCCAAAGCCAACTGCTATTTTCAGACTCCACATGTACTAAGTGATTGATGGTAGCACTGAAGCAGTGTGCAGAAGGGTCCTCTGACTTTTTCACTTCATGCAGTGCTGGAAAAAAAGAGCTAATGAAAAGGTAAAGGCTGCAGCTCAAGAAGTCTATCCAGCTTTATAGATTTATTACCAAACTGGTTGACATTTCTGCTGGATACTTGTGTGTTAAGATTTCCAGCAGGCTTTATTAAAAAGATCACTCTGGGTTTTAAATACCACAATAGTTTACTCTAACATTATTATAACTCACAGCTATATCGGGCTTGGGAGGATTTTTGTAGAGCTTATTTTTTACTTGTATGACTTTGATCACTTCATCAAGTTAGAGTTAAACAGGGATCTGTGCTCATCTGAGCAAAATTAGGTAACACAGGCTGTCTGAAAACCTTTTATTTAGGCTCCATCTATGCACATAATTATAGTCTAACACTTGAAAGCTGAGACAACAACCAGCTGCTGATCTGCAGAGAAAATGAAATCAACATGGGGGACACTTGGAGTGAGAAAATCTGCCTGGAAGTGTTGGTCTAGTGAAGGAACTGATCTGGGACATATGGGCTTCTAAAATTAAAATCTAAAATCTAGAACCTATGTACTTAAACAATTGCATTCCAACTTGTTAATTTTTAGCAGCAAGTTTTGGTTATTAATTACGTAGATATACATTTGTGAAAATAGTATGTGTTTCAAACCTCATTTAGACAAGTTGACTCAAATACAACATAACAGATTATAACCCCTGATCAAACCGAAATCTTTCTAAGTAACCTCCTGCGAGTAAATATTATTTATTGGAATCGTATAACCACATCTCTTGGAGTGCACTAAGAGCAGATTTAAGAAAACTACTTGAAGTTATCTGTTGTCAAAGCAAGCACAAAATGCTTCTTTGTGGTTTTGGATGGCTGCACTTCATGCTTGTAAAAAACGTGAAACAACTAAAACTGGGAAAGGAAATCATGAAGGCCGAAACGAGTGGCTCTCTGCATTAATATGATTTTGAACAATGCTCTAAGAACCTGATTATTGTCGGATGCATAAGCTGCCACCCTGATTACTCTTATGCGCTATCAAGAAATCTGCCTTATGTGTACTAAATGTCATTAAATACCCTGTTAGTACTCTGTAATTTAAGGTATCAGGGAAAAAAAATGCTTTTTTAAAGAGTTTGATGCAGTTTTTGCATAATATCACAAAGCTTTTTTGGTATTCATATTTCTTTTATCACAAAGCCTATGCATAGTTTGAGTTGCTGACTAAACTTAGCTCCCAAAACCTGCTGGTGAACTGTTTGTGATTATTTGTCAGCCACACTCCCAGTCAAAAGCTTGCAATTTCTTTCAAATAAAAAAAATAAATATTTTATGCTGTCCAAATTTAGCTTTTCTCTTGAAATGTGCTTTTTTACAGTTATTTGTGTTGGGGAAAGCAGAGTGAAGAACAGCTAAAATGCAACTTATTTAGCTTTATGATGTCCAAAGCGAAGTGCTGGGCTTATGACTTTTTCTATAAAATGTATCAGCACACAATTCAAAATGTTACAAGCCAAATTATCAATGAGTTACAACGGAATAATAAACATATTAGCAACGTGTTCTGTATGAAGACATTCAAAGGAACCAAACATGAGTTTATTGAAGATTGTAGCTGCATCATGGAATGCATGTAGCATTCAGAATGTTACTGCTGAGGGTGCTTTGCTTGTAATAACGTATCAAATTGGTATCAGAAAGTGCCTATTCCTTGAAAACGCTGAGTAAAAATCGAGTTAAGGACATCTCTATCTTCTGGTAGCATACACTGTCTACGCGCTAACAATGAAGTGATAAATATGGACATTATCTCACTTTCTTACAGCTTCTATCGACAACGAATCTAAGAAAATCCCATGCTAAGAGCCAATTTCAAGTACTTCAGCTGGAAATGCAAGTTTATACAGAAAGAGAATGTGAAAAGCTACAGATCTTGTGCCTTTTCTGTGTGCTAAACTTTAACATTGGTATTCTGAGACAAATCCGGCTCAATGCTCTCGTCAGACAGTAGCCCACATAATCTGAGCTCAAATACTCACAGTAATGCTGGGTCCAAACCCAGAGCCGGGCTGAGGACTAGCAGCGCTGATGTAGTTCCCCACGGCTGAATCCTGGTTGCTAGGTCCGTACAGGTCAGCCACAGGCCCTGGACTGTTGGCGCCGGGGAAACCGCCGGGCCTCGACGGGTTGGCGCCTGCACACAAACACATGGAGGAGCGGAGCAGTTTAGGGAAACTCATCACCCGTCAGCACCACCCTTTATCGCTTTGACCCCCAGTGGACACATTTGAATTGACAGAACACATAACTGGATTCATTTGTTTGTGTCAAAAGGACTTATCTGCAGCTTGTATTGGATATCTTGATATAGCAAAGGTAGAATTCAGGCCTAATTTTTCTTGAAAAAAGGTTGAATCCAGTATGATTCTAATAGAATCTACATGCTGTGTGTCTAACGCACACAAACATTCGCTTTGCTTAATCATGCACAAAGAAAACAGGCTACATACTTCCATCATGCTAGTAAATTTGTAGGTTGCAGTGCTCTCATGCATAATGTGAGGGAGTACTTCTAAAATAACAATTTATATTTATTAAACAATATTATATTATATAAGGCTATGCTCAAGATTTAACGTTTCTCAGGAGAATTTCAAACATTTGATCATAGGTTGTGCTTCTTCTTCTGTTTAAAAAAACATGATGCAAGTAAAAAAAAATTACCTAAACGTTGCTTGCATCTCAAGTCTATAAGAATAACTTCAAGTAAAAAGTAAAAAAAAAAAAAAAAAGGAGGGTTTTTGGACAGTAGAAGAAGGCAAAAACGAGCAATATAAAAGACTGACCCGAGTTCGTTTAGAGGTTTGAACTTCGAGGGAGATAAAACAGAAATACTGTACAGAACTTACCACCTTTGCCCTGTGAGTAAGAGCAACTCAGACTAATAAAATCTCTTTTGAAAATCCATATGCCCACTAAAGGCCAATAACACAGGCAATGCAAGGGAAAAACAGGCAGGGAGAAAGAAAAATGTGGTGATCTCTTAACAGCAATCTCCTTTGCTGTCAGCTTCACATAACCCTCCGTCTCACCCTCATTCACACGCAGACTGAAACGGGGGGTGGGGGGAGAAAAAAGCCATACAGCATTAAAAAGAAAAATCTTCCGAGCACAAAAACAGCTCGATCTTGTGTATATATGGGATGGCGAACCCTGCAATGCCTGAGAGGAGGTCTTTGTATAACACATTAAAAACCACATAGTGTGAGAGCAGTGCACTCAATGTTGCTGGTTGCAGGCAAACACAGTAAACTAGACTTGTCACCTTGTTTAATGTGTCGCTGCTCCATCTATCAAAGCTATATTAGAGAAGTTAACTCCGTTTAAAGGAACGTCTTAGATACCCATTTATAGCACTCCAGGAAAATGAAGCCATCTCGCTAAACACACATCTCAAAGTGTTGACACTGCTGTTTGACTGTAAAGACTTTAAACAGCGAGCAGCTACTGCTCTTATCTTGCCTGCACAGCCCCCAGTGGGCTGGCTTATTACATAATTAAGGATTTTTTCAGTTGAAATGGCAATCCTCATTATCTGTAACTGGTGATTTTTATTGGAGTGCGGCATCCTCCCCTCCCTTAATATCCATACATAACTGATTTTCATTTTACAACATAAAAAGCAGAAGATGCGCTGGCTGCGCATGTACAAAACAATATCAAGTGAGACGTGGGCTGGATTGAAGCTCCACCATAGTCACTCTGATTAGTTTATTTATTTAATTCACAACAAATATAATCTCAATGCACTTTACAAAAATAACAGATCAAATTTAGTTAATGTATTAGTTTTCTGTATTTTATACTGTTTCTTGTGATAAAACAACTTTAAAATCATCTAATGCTAAAATGGTCTCTGTGTCTAAGACTGAAAACAATTTTCATACAAATACGAATATTTCCATATAATATATATACTGTCTTGAATATCAGTTTTTCCTATTTTACTTAAGCTACAGCCAAAATAAAGCATATTTTGTGAAACAAAATTTTTAACTTTATCAGGTTAGGCAATAACCTATAAGGGTTTAGTGCAGAACAAACAATTTTTAAAAGGGTTTTATGAAGAAATTTGAAAAATTCTGTTTCTTGTGTCTTTTGAGGCCTACTTTGTGAATGTCCACTGTTGTTTTTAAGCAATTGAGTAATTTCATAGATTTATGACATATGTCTCACTTTGTTCTGACAGTTGCGAAGAAAAGATAAATGTGTGGGTAAAAAACTAATGGAATCACAGAGAGGAAATCCTAAAAACACCTAAAAAAGTGAGCAAGATTCTGCTGACCTCATAGTGAAGAATTTACTTTCAAAGACACATTTTTTTTCTGTCAAAATTCATCCTAAAATAATTAAAAATTTTGACTCTTAACATACTCTTGGGATGTTAAGAGTGCATCAATTTAAGTACAGATGCACTAAGAAATTGCTAATGGCAAGACTCAGAAGCTCTATAGCTTTATCAACCCTGATCAGCATCCAATTGGAAACTCAAAAACACAACACTCATTGAGGAAGTTGCTACTGAGAGAAGAACACTCCATGTTACATTTCAGTATCAGGTAAATATATGTACAAGTAAAGTGTGAGGAAGCACAGAAATGTGATTGTGGAAAAACACGATTTCTCTATACATATATGTCTGCTGTTAATTCAAAGAGCAAGCCTTCAGGGGATAACAGGAAGGCAAAACAAAAAACAGCAAAGTGGGAGTGTTTTGTTTTTTCCAGCCTTCAGCCTCTGTCATGGAGCACAATTAATCTGGAAATAAAAGTAGGTTTATGAACATCTCAGCATAAGGTTCTAAGTTTTTTTTAGGAAAAGACATATATACTCCTGTTTACAGTTAGCAATGCTAACCTTGCTAACTGTGTCCTTTAATACAGGATGCCAAAGACAACTTGTGTTAAATGATAATTAAGACAACTTAAAATGTTATAATTTTTTCTGTTTAAAATATCAGCAAAACCCCTTTTCACATGGAGGTTTCTAATTAATAACACAAAAAAGTAAATAAATAAAAAAAATTGCTGCTAATAGTAAGAACCAGTAAAAACAATATTGACCAATCACAGCTACACAAAACTGGAGATGTTCATTTAGCCAAAAACTCTTGGCAGATTTCTAAAAGGACAATAAAACATTTCAAATTAGCTGATGCCAGGTGAGTGACCAATCACAGCTAAATGATCTATGTTAAAAAAAATCCCTTTTTTCCCTTTTATCTTAAAATTAAATCTAGATAGCATTATTGTCTCTAAATCTAACATGAGACAAAAGTAAGAATAGAAATAAAATCAGCTTATAAACACGTATGTGAATAAGGGTTAAGTGCAATCTGACTCTGGATAGCCTGCCTCTGTAACAGCTGGGCATCCAGAGATTACAAGAAAATACAAACTGGCAGATCTCACACATAGCATTGCTCCCTTGTTGGTTTTAAAGCAGATTATCTACTAGAACCCAGGGTTTATTATTTTTTTTATTGTACTTTTATAGTTAATACTGAGATCAGTGAATCTCTCAGACCAAATGTCCCAACTGCTGCGTTCAGGTCAACATCTTCTACCAACAGCTTCTTAAATACAGTTCCTCCTAAGAGAATGCATTTATAGTTGATGCAAAAGCAAAATTTTAATTTTAAAAGTCTAATCACGACTACTTGTTGCTCTAAAACACAAAACACATTTGAAATCCTTTTGATGAGATCCTTTGCCGTCTGTGTGCCATACTTTTCTTCCCTTAAATCTAATATCTTGCTTCTCAAAACAATCATAAAATGGGAGAAAATGACACAATGCAGCAAAGATCAAAGTGAGCACGTAAAGTGGCTCTATTTATTATGCAAAAATAAAAAAAAAATGTTTTCTCTTAAGTGTTCAATGTTTTACAAGCATCACTGCCTAATAATGTGAGCAATCTCTCCCACACTTAGAAGTCTTAAGGGTTTCAAAGAAAAATGCCACTCACTCCTACCTTTACTCTCATCTTCGGCTGCTCAAAATTCATATAAACCTGAGCACTGCTAGAGAGGCCGCTGTACTCTCTGACATCATCAGTAATTACTTTGTTCACATGCAAATGAAGGATTACATTCTGTATGTGTCGGCCCCTTATGTGCAAGCAGGGACTGGGGGGAGGGGGGGAATCTTTGCAAAGAAACAACAAAATCTACATTTGAATTTGAAAAAGGAGGAAGGACATGCAATGCTAATTTGTCAGCAAGATGTTGTTTTGTAATTTTTTTTTCTTTAAAGGGGATTTTTTTTTTCTTTCATCGACAAAGGTGAAACAAATATATGTTTAAAAAGAAAAGACTTGATCATCTGCATGGAATAATGTCATGAATCAAACTGAAAAGTCCAAAATGTGAGATAGATGCTCAGATACAAACCTGGGTTCTTAAACTGATCCGGGCTGTGTAGGTGCTGTAGGGGGGAGTTGCAGGCGGAGGTGGCATGCTCACTGTGCAGCATCTGAGCCGCCTGGGGCCCCAGGGAGCCATAGTCAGCAAAGGAGCAGGGCCCCCCCCTCTGGTCACTGGGCGCAGAGTAAAACCCATAATCGGGGAGGCCTGGGAGATACAGTATAGGGGTGGGGAGGAGGGGGAGGGGGAGGGGACTCCATCATTGTGGAAATCAACTTTTTTTCATTGTCAAAGTCAGCGTCCAAATTGCTAAGCATAATGTGCTGGAGTCTTACACCGTCGTCTGATTACATCTTTTTTAATTGGCCCTCCCCGCCCTCCCTCCCCAGCAGCTCCTGCCATGTGGCCAAGGCCCTCTTCCCCTTCCTGCCCCTCACCCATCCCACCCGGCATATGGCTCTTATTTGAGATATGCAGCTGTGGTGTGAAAGCTACCGCCGTAATTCGGCTGCATAAATTATCTAGCTCGTTGAATGTCGTTATAACAGAAACTCCTGGCTTTTCTGACTTCATTCAACTTAACCAAACAGTCTTCAGCTGAAACCAAGTATTAAGGTATACTGTAAAACAAGACCCCCTCACTGTTAGACATTAAATCATACTTTTCTGTTTTAGTTAATTTAAGATTATCAAAAATGTTTTTCATTTCCAGACCGTCAGATTATTAGAGAAACCTTTTCAGTAACACTTTATTTGACCTGAGACTGTCATAAACATGACATAAAACCTGCCATGAACATGAATGACTCTTCAGAAATGCTAGCGACTGTTCACCTGAAGGATCATTTGGTAAATAATGACACTTTTAATGCAAAGGTGCACTAAAAGTTGCATTAAACGTGTAAACTTTGAATTATTCAGTGAATAATGACACTTTTATTACAAAGTTCCATTAAAACTTGTCATTTAAAAGTGTCATTATTTACCCAATGACACTTCATGACAACAATCATAAGCATTCATGAAGACTCCTTCATGTTCATGACAGATGTTATGTTATGTTTATGACAGTCTCATGTCAGTCTTATGCTGACATGAGAATAAAATGTTACCACTTTTTCTTTAAATTTGGAAGTTTACATACATTTTTCTTCAAGCCGAATGACTTGCGCAAAACATTATGGGTATTCTTCCATAAGCCTCTCTATAGTTTTCTTGAATTTTGGCTCAACTGGGTCAGGTTTGTAGGCTGCCTTGCTCTGACATACCATTCAGTTCTGCCCACTATTGCTTTATATTTGCCACTCCAAATATCGACTTCGCTGTTTCAGCCACTTTAAAACTAAGGGCATTTTCAAACCAATAGTCATTTAATTTAGCCCGAATTGCTGAGTTTGTTAACATGCAACTTTTCTGGTTGGTTCAGTTTCTTTTCATATAGAGAAAACTCCAAATGGACCAAAACATGTCACTACAAACTAAACTAGAACATTCAGTCTGTTTCTTGGTCTGGTGTGTCCAGGTTGGGAGAACCAAGGAAGCAGACGCTGAGTTCTCATGAATTTATTCATGGGATTTTTTTTTTTTCTCTATAACATTATATGCAACATTATTTCAGAAATACAGTATTTTGAATAATTTTGAGAAAATGTTTTTATAGTTGCATAGGAATTTATGCAATGTGAAAAAAAAAAACCATAGTACCATTGCCTACTGGATCATAATGTATTTCTGGAGAGAGATAGGTGCTAGTAGATGTCAGGTTGAGATTGGCTCACACTCACACCATAAACAAATCGATCTAGAGTTCATTTGGAACCAAATCAAAACCGCTTGAGAGAACCCAAACAGAACTTGTTTTAAATGGACGGAGCACCAGAGGTGTGGAAACACTCTAATTTATTGGTCATCTTAAGTTCATAGTCTGTTTACAAAACTCATCT
This sequence comes from Brachyrhaphis roseni, assembly GCA_903066815.1. Classification (NCBI taxonomy): domain Eukaryota; kingdom Metazoa; phylum Chordata; class Actinopteri; order Cyprinodontiformes; family Poeciliidae; genus Brachyrhaphis; species Brachyrhaphis roseni. The sequence continues at coordinate 15,142 of CAEFZY010003795.1, forward strand.
GATCAGAGCTTCAACTTCCTGACAGTTATGTTGAGATGCTACTTCAATATCCTCACTCATGAAGTGTTTTCTTTACATGATATCGTCAAACAAGGAAGCACCATATTTAAGGGATTGTGTAATTTAAAGCCAAAAGCTCTGTGAATTAGTATTTAAATGAGTAAATATCAGATATCTCAGCGCTAGTGGATGATTTGCGATCTACGTAATCCTCCCACTCGCTTGTGTTTTGCTAGTAGTGGTAACCAAACAAAGACACATAAGAGCATCAAACTAGGCGTTTGCACACAGAAAACTTTAACTTTGACCTGAATGCAGCACAGGCTCCACAAAGCTGCACCCACGTCTATGCTATTGTTGCACGGAGCTGGAGATATACTTACTTAAAGCAGAAATAGATTTTAAACAGTTTTTTTTAAGCTGCTTAAAATACATCTACAGGAGGCCTATATTTATCCCAAATATTGCAAAATAACCAGAAGCTGTGACATTATGTGTGGCTTTTTCATATTGTTTAAAGGCTTTACAATGCAAGTGCGTGAATATTTCAGAATTTTAAAAAAGAAACAAAACTTTTCTCATTATTCTGAACCAAGTTTTACAATCGGAGAAACAGGAAAAATTGTTTTAATCCGATTAAATGTCAGGCAGTGAGGAGGGACAAAAAACAAGCTAATAAAATCCACAAGTGTTATATTTTAGGTTGGATCTATCCAAATGGACTGACAGAGGAGGGAGATAAAACTGGCAAATCGTTAAAAAAACACGTCAATACATTCCTCATTTCAAACGGTCAATTTTCAGTGACGTACCTGAAGGAAGGAAAACACATTGCACTAATCAATAATCAATCCGCAGCCTGCTTTCAGACCAGTAAAAACTGATAAGGTTTTTTTATGTGAATGAGACCCAGAGACGTTCATGTTTATTGATGATAAGCTTTCTGAAGTGTTTTAAGTACTCTAAGCATGCCTCAAATTGGCCTCTTTGAGCAATTCTTTCTTTCACACAGATGGTGGATTATCAACAGTTTAGAAAATGCCTTTCTGCAATAAGTCCTGGTGACATTTATTGCTTGTTCTTTTAATCTGAGACAAGCTGCTCATATAAAGAGTGCAATTAAAAAAAAAACCCTGCTCCTTCTAACACCTCTTTGATAACAGAGTTAATCTACTCAGGAGGGACTGAGATTGGTGACACAGGCTGGTCCGTATTGGGTTTCCCCTGCTGTTTGTGTATGTGGATCTGTGTGTGTGTGTTTTTTTTTTATTTAGGTCCTGGAGCGAATAGCCATTCAAAACCACTTCACCTCTTCCCATTCAGAGTGAGACAGTCCACTTCTGCCAAATGGAATGTAAGCACCAGCCATGCTTCTCCCCGCCAATGCTTTTTAGCACTCTGATCTCACCACTTGTGGGCTGTCTGCCCACTCATCAAATTATAGGTTCCAAATAGGGCAGGCTTCCCACGTACGTCACATAATGCCTGACACATTGAACAAAGCTCAAGAAGCAATCATTCCATTTACTTCACTTAGACAAATGTCACTGAAAATTGATTGGCCTTGCTAATGAGTAAAGCTGGATCAATGGAATAATTACAATGGGGAAGAAACATTCGACAATAGCACAAACCGTGTTTATTGGGGATTCATGAGGAGGACGCTCCGCTTATAGCACCAGCTCATAACAAAACAGTCACTACTTTCACTCCGACATATTTGCACTAAAGCCCTACATACATCTGCTTTCATTATTTCTATTTATTCTTTATTTAGACATACTTGCTTTGCTTTAAAATGTTGCAACTGTGATGATAGCCTGACAACAACTTGTGCTGTGAGGAAGTCCATTTCTATGCTGGTTTGGAATCTGTGGTGACGGACTGATGCCTGGTGGTTTCTCTGCCACTTTTCAACATCTCCTAAGGTGTGTAATCACCTCACTGAAAACATGTGAACATGTCAGAGCCACCAACTGAGTTTAAGACTATGGATATTTGAGTCAATAAGGATGGCTTTTAGCTCCCATTTGATTTTGGGATTAGGACTAACTAGAGTCTAAATACTTTTATACGCTGATCACTCTCAGTTGAGTTCTACTTACAAAGTCAAGCTGTAGACCTTTTATAATACGTGTTCAGTCACTGTAGTACTCTCTGCTGAAACTAAAGCAAGTTATTAAATCAAAGAAGACTATATTTATCTCTTGCTAAGACTGGTGATTATTCTATTGTTACACTAGATGGGATCAGTTAAAAAAGTCACTTGATAGAAATATTTAGAAATCCAGAGAGGTGAAAAAATATTGTTCGATGCTCATGTTGGCAATTTGTTTAAAGAGTTTAGACCCGAAAGGGTTTTCTCCACTGAATCCAGAAAATGACTATGAACATCTGTGTTAAAATTGTTAAATGTTCCCAGAGTGAATTTGGTAAAACTTCCTTCTTCAGTTTGGGTGCCTGTTTTGTTTTCATATTTGAAATTAACTTAGAAATAATGGGCTTTTGAGGTTCTTAAAAGGTAGCAACATATAGCTGTTTTACTCAATTCTTTACTGTTAAAAGGTATTGTTTCACATCTTTAATATTTATTTCTATATCTGCTTTCTGAGTTTTTCTTCTTCGCTGAGGATGCTTTTACTTGAAAATGTTTTTTTTCTAAATGCCATCTTGATCAGGACCACTAGAAAAACAGAAACTTTATTTCAAAAAAATCTTTCCTGACTAAATAAAGGCTCTAGTATCAGAGATATGTGGCAGAAGCAAAACAGGGGGAAGTAGGGAAGTTAAAAAATTTTCCAAAAACTTCAGGCAACACAGTGAGGATATCCAGACACATTTAAACCTGACTTTAAAATTTACAGAGATTCAGACTGCAGAAATTGTATTAAATATAAAGGTGACAGAGAGCAGAGTTCTTTAATAAAATTTGATGTAATCCTGGACAACTCTGCATCTCCAGTTATAGAAGCTCTGCTTATAAATCGTGTTCTATGCATTTTACCTATGTCACCCAAGCTACATCACGAGGCATTTATAGAAATCTCTCACACAAATTTTTGATATTTATTTGTCTTTTAATTTGAGTCTTTGTTCCTAAACAACTGACAGATATAAGCTAAATGTTTACATCTCCATGAACAACACAGCATAAAATGCCTGTTACATATCATGTAAAACAGTCAGGGGCAGAAACTTGGCAGGGACACACATTATAGGAACAATTTACAATCTTGCATTTATGTTACTGACTGCAAATAATTTTATTATCTTAAAAAAAAAGTTTACTTTATGAAAGATACCAATTTCCCCACCTGGCATAAACTAGCATGGTGATGTCATAAGCACAGGTGAACACTCGTTAGGTTGACTAAAAGACAAACATGTGCCTAACATCTTTGTCTTCCTGTGTTAGCATTGGTCACCTCTAAGAAAAATGTGAAAGCTATCATTTTGCATCAAAGTGGCCATCCATACAAGAAAACGGCAGCTAAGAATATTCCGCAGGACAGAACTGTTTTCAAAATGATCAAGAACTATAAAGTGACAGTTTCAATTGTAGTCAAAAAGGCTTTAGGTGTTTTAAGATTACCCAAAGGACTGTGCTGTATCTACATTGAAGATTGTGCTACCAAACGCTATTGCCCCATCTGGAGCTGGTGGGTGACATGAAGTGAGGAGAAGACTTTTGGGAAAACAAAACAACAAAAAAGGATGGTTAAGAAACCACTCTTTCTTCTACCCAGAAAAGCATCAGACAAAGACTGAAACTCTTCAGGAGGTTTAAGGATGTGCAGCAGAAAACTGGAGGAAACAACGGTTTCCACTGATTAATCTCAAATCCAATTGTTTTGGACATCTGAAAAATCATTTGTATGGGGTGAAATAAAGGGAGAGCATATGTCCTGTGCCATGCCAACAGTGAAGCAACCTGGTATGATCCATGTGTGGGGTAACTTTTCGTCTGAGGCGCTGGGCTTACTGCCAGTTCTGTCAAAGAACACCAGCTTGAATAAAGAGAGGGATCAAGAACATCCTTTAAGAGCAACTTCGTTCAGTATCCAGATACAGTTTGTTCTTTATCTCAAAGATCAAAATACAGAAAGTAACCACATAGAGTCTGTGGCCAGTTTTTTAAAAAGCAGGTGAATAAGCAGAAACCATTAACTTCAAGCTCTAATAGAACATGACTGTGTATCCATCAGACAAAATCTGGACAAGAAGTAATTTAGCTTATTTAGCCATATTTTGCTCTGTTACTCCTAAATTTTAAAGAAGCTGAAGAAGCAACAGTTTTGTGATCATCATGGATAAACAAGGGAGTGTTGACTTCTGGAGGTGTAGGGGATCTATGTCACAGAGGCTTCAGCAGTAGAGTTCTCAAAGTCAAAATGCTTAACCACAGTTAAACTTATCTGCTTAATATTGCATTTTTCCCATATGTTTGTTCTTTTTTAGTTGTTTCTATGTATTTGAGTTGTATCAGATTCCCAATTTTCCTAAAAATCTCCTAAAAATTAAGATAAGATGCTATTTTGCTCACAATTAAACAGAGAAATATACTTGATTGCTTGAATCACAAAATAAATTAGGTGAAGTTATCACCAAACTTTTGAGACTCTGCTTAAAATTTTGGCCTTGACTCTCTACTTCATTCAAATCCAGAGCCTCACAATATTAGTAAGGCGTCCTTTGATTGGCAGCATGTTGAAAGTGGTTTGAGTCGTCTTAACTTGTAACTACAGATGTTTTCAAAAATGTCCTGGTTTTAAAGCTACAAAAAGAAACTCAGATTGACAATCCAGTTAGATCCATGATGCATCTTTAAAATTCCAGTTCTCACAAACAATCCTTCGATGTGAAAACCAATTCCTAAAATAGTGAACAGCGAGCTGACACATTTTGCCATTTTGTCTGACAAATCCCACATATCAGGCGGGTATCTGTAGGTGGTGACATAAACTAAAGGAACCAATACACTGTGACACAGAACGCTGCACAGCGAAAGTTTTTCTTCCATATGTCACATCAGGAAATGTTTTCTGACTTTATATTACATTTGAACAAATAATAAAGTGCGAGGAGCTGGCAGCAAGCGTGCTGCTGTATTGTTTGTACGTGTGGGAGGCTCAGGTAAGAAGCTGGCATGCTTGCCGCATTCGGGGGGGGGGAAGCTGGGAAAAGAGTAGAACTCCGACACGAACACGCAGGCACACATTTTCCAGAGCCATATATTTTCATCAGTGGTTATCTGATCCGTTATGCAGCGTGAGACCGGGCAAAGTGTGCCCACAGCTGCATTAGTATCACCGATCATATCGCCATGTGCCTCAGACCGTCCCACTATTAATATTCACACAATCTATCCGGAACAATGGGCCTTTCTTGGACTCTTTTTTTTTTTTTTCCACTGGTCACTAATTGGATGTAATTACTCATCTACAAAACAAATGAGCGTGCTGAGGTTGCCTTGGAGACTGGATCAGGGGGCCCAGCAGTGCGAATCGTTTGCGGGGCTTCATTTATACTGATAATTATCTCCCTTGCACCCACTCCATCCCCCCCACCCTCCCTCCCTGCCCTCAGTGACCAAAACTGGCTGTGAAGCAATGGAGGGGGGAGTGTCCTGCAGTCATCTGTTACTGACATCATCGGGGTGGCACTTTGTAAGTGGATAAATGCCCTGCTCTTGTTCCCACTTTGCCAGGTGACTGCCTTTAAGGAGGAATCACAAACCTTGAAAGTACTTCTTCTCTTGTTCTCCCTACTTAGAAAATAAAATTGATCACATTTATGATAATACAGAGCCTCTTGAGACTTCAGGGTGGAGAAATCTATAACGTGTACTTTCCTTAGAAGCCAGAAAACTAAATGATTAACGTGGATTTTTTTTCATCTTAATGTTAACAAAATACTTAAATGAAGCCAATTGTCATCTAATGATCAACAAAATGACTTATTTTGAACATGCAGTGGCTGAAAAAAGTTTTTATACCTACTGAAGTTTTTGACATTTTATCACATTGCAAATTCAAACTTCAATCTGTTTTACATTTTAAATAATAGACCACTAAGGGTGGGTGATACGCAACATTTTCCCAATCGATATTTGTCACTCCAACAAATTACAATGGGCAATGTACAGCTCTGGAAAAAATTAAGAGACTACTGCACCAAACCCCACTGAAAACATCATGGTTATTTTCCATGATTTCTGAACTCTTTCTGACTAATGTTCCTGTAAAAACATTAGTATTGTTATTTCTAAATTAATATCTACTCGTTTTCTTTGCATTATTTGAGGTCAGAAAGCATTGCATCTTTTTTGTTACTCATTTTCTGCAAATACAAAATTTTTGCTTGGAATTTCTGAGGCATGTCAGTAGTTCATACAATAAAAGAACAATGTTAATTTTACTCAAACATACCCATAAAAAGTAAAATCAGAGAAACTGATCATTTCAAGAGGTCTTCCGGAGCTGTACGTGTGCAGGTGACGTTTAGATTTTTGTTGGGACATACAATGTAAAAATTGTATGAACCGATTTGACAATTTATAGAACAGAAATTAAAAAATGTAGGAATTCATTGCCAAAAAATACAAAGTCACCTATTTGGGACTACTTTGGCTTTAAACAGAATGAGTACGGTAAGCCACAGGATGTAGCGAAAGCAATTTTGCACTTGTGCAGTTTCAGCTAAGAACTCAAACACTAGAAATTTGCACAACGTATTCACCGTCTGTTTGCTGCAGCTCCGTCATGAAGCTCTGAAAAAGCTTTTCACCAGCAGAAATACGGCTAAATATGAAAAGGAGAGCCCCAGAAGGAGACAGTGCAGCTTGGCTGTAACTATCTTGGAGATGAAAATGCATGACAAAAATATTCCACTGATGCCACAAATAGCAGGAAAATATACATACCGACCACAAAATTATTAAATACCAATTGTATACACTGCTAAATCTATATAGGGGTAAAAATGCTTGTTTTGAAGCATTTCTAAGGTTTATCCAAAAGAAATAGCCTATTTTCCTTTTTTATTTTTTTTTAATTCTGTACGTTTTTTTTTATGTTTCCCTCATGTAATTTGGCTGTGAATGAGCCAAATTGCTTAGAAAAGACTTACCCTGCAGCAGATTTTTTTCAACAGTAGTAAGCATTATTAAACTGCAGGAAAAAAGCCAGTCTGTTTTCCTCAAATCAATCATTGCAGTTACTATTTAAAAAAAATAGTAACTGACCATAGGATGCCTCCTTTCTGTTCTATTTTTGAGAAAATAAATCACCGCTGCAAATGGAGGCACTCTGGAGAAAGTAAAAGCTTTTCTTGCAGCTGGAAGGAGTTTGTGTGCGCCATTACGCATTAGTTGTTATTTCTTCTGTGAGTCTTTTGACTTCAATTAAGCATTTCTATTATCATAATTAAGAGAGTAACTCAGAGGCCAAAGGGAAAAAAAAAAACTACCCTAAAAAAACAATTGTCGCAGGGCTCACTTGTCGTCCAATCGCCCAACCTGATAGACCACCACAAAACGGCACATGATTACGATAGAATGAGAAAATAGAAACTTTTTGTTTTTATCTATCACATAAAATCCCAGTCAAAAATAATAAGAACAATTTTAAGTGGTGTGAATACTTTCGCAGGGCACTTTCTATAAATAACTAGCACAGTTATTTGCTCAGTCGACAAATACTGGAACCTGGGGAACGCAACAATCTATCACCAAAAGTTATTTTCATGCCATCAAACAGGAATCGTTCATGCAGTCACTCCTCCGTCTCCCTCGCGGCAGCAGTGAGATTCCTCAGTGGGCCTTAAACCACATCGCTCTACAGAAGATGTCAATAAAGCTGACACGCGGCTCCTTAAATTAGCTTTGAATTTTAGAGCTACCATAATTAGCTCTTCCATTTTCACCAATGTCATTTTAAAAATAGTGTGAAAGAAACTAACAGCTCTTTTGCTGTCTGGCCTTGCTTTCACTTTCCATTTGAAATAATCTTTTCTGTATGAATGGCTGAGTAATTAACAGCACTAGACACTCTTTTCAGAGAGCACAGACATTTCATAAATAATACATATTTAATGTCTTTTCATTTTGTGTTCAGAGAGGCTTGGCTAATGAATTTTAACAGATGATTTCTTCTTGGATTAACTCACCCATACTCAGGCCTCTGTTTTCTTTACTTTAAATTTTATGCCTGCTTTTCCATTTTCTTTGTGTTTCTTTCAAGTGTGGAATGAAGTTAAAAAAAAAAAAAAAAAAAAAAAGTACCTGCTGATCCATATTTACCTTACATCACTGTTGGGAAACGATTCTGAAGAGTTACAGGAAGGGAAGAGGAAAAGTGAACACTGAAAAAAACAATTTAGCAGCAAAATGAATGAACTGATATTGGTTTCTCTGCAGGGGAAAGAACTAAATGATTTGGAATGTAGATTTTAACCTGAGAGGCATCTGGTTTACTTGGGACTGAGAAAGGGCACTCAGTTATCGACAGTCAGCACAGATTATTCCATCGCGAGCAGGTTTAGAGTTGACAGCGCTGGCCTTTTGGCTGACTGTCTTTTTTTTCTTTTTTCAAGCATATCCGGTCAGACTTAAGTGCTCAGAAGAAATCTGAGTCATGGGGAGTGAAGTCTGACAGTGAAACCGCTGACATGTAATGAGCATCTACATAAATTAAACAGCCAGTGATACTAATCCATGCACTGTTTGTAAACAAATGTTAGAAAATGTCATTTGAATGACTTCTCAAATTTGTAATTTGCTTTAGGATGCACAGTTTGAGTCAAAAGTTTCTTACATTTGTTATGGGTGTAAATGTTAGAACGTTTTAGCATGTTTTTCTCCTGCCAAAATTATTATTAAATAACTTTTAGTATTTATTGATGCAAGACTTGGGTGAAAAATTTTGAAATTATTTGAATTTTTAAAAATTATTATTATGTTTTATTTACATATGTTCACAGATATACCCCTAATGGAGTTTGGTAAAACGTCCCTCAGCAGCTTGCACAGGAAGTGCTTCTATCAGCAAACTTTTTGACCAATCTTAGTAGCAGAAGTTTTTCAGGAGTTCCTTTAAAGTGGTTGGTTTTTTTGGGAAAGGTCAGGATGTGAAGTACAGTCCATGAATTTTCAGTAGAGATGAAGTTACATTAATTCTAGCTTCTTCATGTCAGTCTGCTTTTATCTATTCCATTGATGTGAGTTTGAGATTATTATCCTGTGGGAAAGTTTCAACCATTTAGATGTAGAGTGGAGGCTGAAACATGTGGAGGGTGTGCGCCATCTTTGCACAGCCTCCAGGTCAGTGGCAGTGAGACTGGGCCCTTAGCATGATACTTTCACCATCATGCTTGACATTTGACAGAGTTCTTAGGTTTCAAATTCTTAACTTCAATTCCTTCAACAATATGTGATATTATTGTGTCTGAACAGCTCAATTTTGAACACACTGACAATTTCCTTTTCTCTGAGGGTGACAGTTTGGGTCACAGTTAAATGATTCATAATCCCAACCACACAATAGAACTGGTTTTATCATCAGTAAAGTAGGCTAGCATTACCTGATGAAATGGGCCGGATCAGAGGTCACAAATACACATTAGATCTCCTTTCAGAAAGAAAAAATGGGAAATGCTGAAATATGTCACCCAAATCTTCTCTGAATCAACAGGCACATCATTTCTCTTCAGCATGCTATGACTGACATATGTGAGGGAATCTAAGTATATATTGAGCCTAAAAATTTATTTCTGAACTTGCGTTGATCAATGAAAATCAGCAATCAAGTGTTTTTTCTCTTTTTAAATCCCAGACATTGTCCGCTATACTATCAATCAAGCATGGGGAAAAAAAGTAGTTGAAATGGATCATAAAAAAGCCTGAAATTAATATGACATCATCCCTTTCTGGGTGTCATAAATTAGCATCAATTGTGTTCAGGTCTCAATACAGAAAACTCAGATAAATGGGTTTTCCTCCTTTCTAATGCTACTAAGTCATATCATACCTAAATTTTGTTAATTTTTGGCATAATTCAAACAGAGAATGACATTGCTTTACATTATTGGATATAAATTCAGGCGATAAGGGGTTAACCCCCATGATGGATGTGTGTTACTGTATTTCCAAACTACTTTAAACGACATATAAAGAGCCCCGTTGATGAAAGGGATCTAATTTTATTCAATGCATGTACTGTTAGGGCTGCAGATGATTACTTCCTCTAAGTTTTCTTTGGAGAGTGTGTTTTGTGTGCGGCCCCTGGAGGGCAAAGCGCTGACGTCCCTGAAGGCCTGTGCCTGTAACCTCCGAGCATCTGCTCCCCACAGCTGTGAGAGAGCCACCGCTCTGCGGTGTGGAGTGCAAAGGGACGCTTTGCCCTCCCTGTTGTGTCAACCGTTTCCCTAGGCCTTGAGACAAAAACGTGAGCAGGCAGGACGGACTTGGCATGTCTGCTCATGATTCTTCACACCAAATACGGGGAGAGAGCTCCCGGCCTCGGAGCTGAGCTCTACAGATTAGCATCTGGGACAAACGACAAATGGACCCGAGCTCACTATGAGGCAGGCTGATTAAGTTCTCCACACACAGCCACTCCTCCTCTCCTCTTGGGCATGGCTGTACATCACAGAACTTGTTGGGAGGGAATTGATATTAATCTTAATTTAAAAATGTCTGTCACATAAGTTTTCTTCTTTCTGTCAGTGGAGGGCGGTGGAGGCAAAAAAGCGTGTGGAAGATGAGTAGAGAGAAGAACAAAGATACGCAGCAGCTATCTAATCATCAATAGAATGGGTTTCTAATGATGTGAAGATTCTCTCACACTCACACGTTTTTTATTTTTTTTAACCTTATAATTCCCCCACAGCTAACTCGGAGTCGAAACAAGGAAATCAGCAGAATGCAGCAGAATTGGTTTAGAGTACGCTTCAGGTGAACTCTGAATCTATGAAGACAACTGACACAACTCTGAGGTTCTCTGAAGTGTCAGTATTCATCTGCATCTCACTTTTTATCTGAAAGATTGCAAATAGACTGACTTTATAAAGAGAGAGCTTCAGAAAATGAAGCCATCTTTTCATCAGATAGTTAATGTCAGTCGGCTCCAAGAGTTGGATGCTGTTGCAGAGTGGTTTAGATGATTTCTCACCATATATTGCAGTCATCACATAGCTGTTCACTATTATTTAATACTGATTTATGTAAATTAGACTTCTTAGCGTTGAACCTGAGGCTGGACTACATGAATTCAGCATGTTGCTACCTGCACTAGAACTGCTCTTCTTCAGGTCTTCCCATGCAGAATTTCCTCCCAGCCACCATACTTTGCCAATCTGACTTCCAATGGGGCCTCGCTGTAGCTCAAACCAGATTCAAAACGGCAACAGCAGATTACAAAGCAGAGTACGGGGTTGGCTCCTCTCTAGCTCCAGGCAATGATAAACTCTGCGCTGTAGCCAGATCTCTGTGATCTCCCGCCTGCCTAAAGCTACAGCCTCTGAAACAAGCCTACAAAAAGTGCTTTGGGACCGGTCCTTGCTGTGCAACAAGCTACACGGTGGAAATCAGGGCAGCAAAACGCCTCTTTAAACCAAGACTAAGGCCTCACTTTTGCAATAGTTACACAAACGCCTCAGATTTGGGTTTCATAAAACAAAACATGTCTTTCTCATCAACACACCTTTAATGTACAACCTCATGCACCTACTTTTGTGTCTTAAGCCGTTATTTCCCCTGTATCAGTTTTACATTTGGTCACCTTATAGCACCAAACTTTAATGTATTTTATTAGTATTTTATAAGAAAGGGCACCATAAAAATGTTGCAGAATTGTGAAATGAAAGAAAAATAATATATGGGTTTCTAAATATTTCACGAATGAAAGTCTGAAAAGTGTGGATGTATCTGACTCCAGCCACCCAGAGTCAATATTATGTAGAAATACAGTTAGCCTCAGTTAGCTGTGAATCTTTTGAGGTACATTTGAACCAGTGTTTCTTCATACTGTTTTATAAGCTGCCTGTTTGTTGTGTATACAGACTATACAACTCGGTTGAGTTTGATAGTATGAGAAGGAACAGTTTGGGTTTCTACTAAAGCTCAGGGAATGTATTTTTTCAATGCTTCACCTCTTAAAGACACTAGAATTGTAGCCATTTTGTTTTCATTTTTTGCCTACGTTAACAGCTGTTGATTTTTAAAATCTGCCTCCACAGCAGCTTCACTCTTCCTGCTGAAGAAATGCATCCACACAGGATTATGCTGCCACCAATTCATTTCACTGTGAGGATAGTTGGTTCAAAGTCATGCGAGGGTTAGTTTTATATCATTTTGAAAATGTGCAACAATTTTGGCCTCATCTGACCGGAGCACTTTTCAGATTTTAATCATTTAAAAATCAAGTATCATGTTACTTCCATTTTCTGATTCTGCACCACTTTGTGTTGGTCCACTACACTAAATCCCAGGCTAACAGGGTGTTATTACTTTTGGCAAGGGACTGCATAAGTATGCAAGAGGCACATTAGGTGTTGATAGAAGACGCAAATTAATCAAAGACAGAAGTGAGCAATAGGACCTAATAGAAAATGCATCAAGAGCCACATCTTTTAGTGGCTGTTGGTGTTTTACACCACTGCGGGTGTGTTCAGGGGTGTGTTTTCTGCAAGAAGCAGGACACAGAGAGACATCCAAAATACACCTTGTCATCAGCCGTGGTCTGCCACAGACAGGGGAAGTGAGCAGCTGTCATTTTTGTCTGTTGAACACTGGAAGTGGAGCAAGTGCCCTCTCCCAGCGATGGAAAATGTGTCCCACATGCCAACGACAATCTGTGCGAATCGGCGACAATGTGCAGACAAGCACCACTGCACACAAAAACGTTGCACAAAAAGGGTCATTGTCATATATTTGCATACACGCAAGAAAAATCCTTATGGGTGAGGATGTCTTTTCCCGGACTTCTTGTGACTTAACAGCTGACACCGCATAGACTCTGCTTCTATCAAACTGGTTCAATGTAGACAAACATATGTATATTTACAACCTGTGGTGCTCTGTGGGAACTGTAGGTGGAGTCAAAGCACAAAGAATCCCCATTTTTAAAAAGGACCCTATTTTTCCACCAACAACATAAAAAAACCCTTGTTTGGACAAAAAAATTAGAAAATTTAGCAAAATAAAAAAAACAAGAGTCTAGGAGAATTGCCATTCCTCAGCCAACACTGGGCCGACCGCTGCAAATAAAACCGTAAGATGGGACGGAGATGCAGCCGCATTTCCCCAGATGGCACAAACGTAGGACGGTCAAGCCTGAGCAATCTGTATCCTCCTGTTTGTTTGTGTCTGTATAGAGTGCTGAGAGCTTCACGCATGAATCCTTCAGCCTCATCACAATGCTACAACGCAGCGTAATAAATCAATATTGGCCAAAAAGTTAAAAACAGAAGTTGTACATTGAATTTCTTAAACCTCTCATTCTGATGCAGCTATTTTCATACCCAATTGTTGCTTTTCTAAGATAGTTTTGCCTCGTTCTAAGAAAGGATGGACCATCTTTATACTCCCTCGACTGTTTAAGCGCTCTAAAAAAACGGCCCATGATGTCACTGCTTTCCCCTCTAGCGCACCACCTCTCAACCTCTGTTCATAATCATTTACTTGTCTCCCTTCCATTTGCAGCTGTCAGAATTAAACTGTACATAATGGCTGCCATCAAGCCTCCTGGTTCGCGGCTGCTGCTAACCCCAAATCAACATTCCTGCATCTTAGTAATGCTCGCTGCGATTGTCAGGCCAAATTGTTTGTTTTGAAAATGCTAAATCAAACCACCCGACGCAAAAGAAATAGCACCTGATTGGCCTCCGACGTTCCCTTTGTTGATTTAAATTAAATTCGAAGTGGGACAAGAGTGGGAATTCGCAGACGTGTAGTTTTCATACGCTGCTGCTGCTGTTGCTCTCCGTGTTTAAGGGAGTTCATTTCACACCACATGATGTTAAACAGAGGTTATCTGCTGACTCTTTTTTGAGCTACTGCACAAACCAGGTGGGATCTGAGTAACAATTAAAACACACTCTCTCCAGCAAGTTCCTAATGGTATGGCTGATTAGTGAAGACACCCCCTTTTCTAAAGGCAGCAAGCTTTGTGTTCAGTCAGGGGAAGCCGTTATTGACAACTACTGAATGATCTACAGTTGTAAGGGTGGGAAAAGCAGGATGTCTAAATGAAGTGGACACGCTGATCAATGCTGTTTAAGACGGAAAGAAACCAGCATCCTGTTTTTGGTACCAAATGTCGTTGCAGAAATCTGTCTCTGAAGACAGCATAGTTTACTGGAGTAAATATAAATGCACCTAATCTCTGTTTAAACAGCTGTGCTTACTTCTAAGCCACTAAGATAGAAGTAAAACTTTGACAGTAATTATAGCACCTTGCATCCTTGCAACCACAAACATCAATGTTTTCTTTTAAATCTTGATTTGATGTATTAGACCAGCATTAAGTAACATCAGGGAGAAAGTTGATGAAGAGTTGAAGGTTTATAAAACAAAGCCCAATGCTCAACACGAACATGGACACCATGGTACTGCCATCAATACCATGGTGGCAGTAACATACTGCGGGGATGGGTTTCTTCAGGATAAAGCTTGTCATAACTGAAGTGAAAGTGTACAAAGTTAAATACAGAGCAATCCTGGAAGAAAACCTATTAGAGGCTGAACAATAATTGAGAGTGGAGTGGAAGTTCACCTTATAGCAGGACAACAATCCTAATAACACAGCGTTTAAATCAACCAATGTGTTAGAACCATGTCACTAAAAGAAAACTCCACAGGAGTTGCAAGTTGATGTATCTTGTGAAAAGTGGTTCTATAAAATATTGACTCTTAATTCACTTTCTTATTTGCAAAGATCTTTGAAAACCATGCTTCATTTTTCTTTCACTTCAAAATTATGCACTACTTTGTGTTGGTCTATTACAACAAACTCCAACAAGACACATTGACACTTGTGGTTGTATTGTGAAAACGTTTGAGTATTCTTGCAAATATCAACTCTAAAATATGGATACATCTGAACGATTACAAAGACGACAATGGGAAAAGAAGTAGAATGACTGACTTGTCTGATATTGTATTTCCTCAATGCTTTAACCTTTACAGAGACAATCCACCAATACAGTGAAACGATGTGCAACATGATGATGAACTATAACTTGAACTGTAACTATGGTAAATTAAATGATAAAATGATGCCAAATGATAAAAAACATATCCTACCATATTTACTTGCAAAGACAGAAGCTATAATACTTTTGTCTTATGGTCAATTTGTAATATTTTTTACAATCAAAGTTGTTCAAAGAATAAGTTTAGATCACTTCGTATATTTTATTACGATTATTTTTTCAAGGATTGCTTGTAATTTCAACCGAGCCAAATTAAAACGACAAAAAATGTCTATTACTTATAGAAATCTAATTATCTGGGAACATTTAGTACAAGACTTGCTCTGTTGTGGCTGATTTAAATTTTTTTTTGCAAACCCCAAATTAAATTGCAGGTTATTTTTAAAGCAAATTGCATTGTTTTAATGTACATTTCAAGCTATGAAATTAGTCTAAGCTACATGTTGTTGCTATTTGTGTTAAGGTTTTAGAGGACTACGTCTATGGGGAGAAGCAGAGCAGGAGAAGTTGAAGAGAGCAGTAGCCACACAGAACATGGACAGAGCGTTTACCTGGCCCTGTGCTCTGTGGGTACGCCAAGTAGCCGCCTCTTCCACGGGCCCCCCTACCTGAGCCACGCGCTGCTGCTACCGCCGCCGCCGCCACCGGTCCGTATGCCGTCGCTGGGAAGCCTGGGGGCACAAACACACACATACACACGCGCATCACTTCCTGCACATGGGATGAGCGACGGGACAACGTTGATGCCAACGCTGAGCCGTGGGATCAGGCTACACAGCCCTTAGAGCCAGGGGTTCATGTCGGAGGGAAGTCTACCAGCAGACACCTGCAGAGTCCAGAGTGACATCCAGAACCTTGGTGTGTGTGTGTGAAAACAGGAGGGGGTTTCAATGGATCACCTGCTCTGGAGGGGTTCTGGCACTCTTTGGACAGGGCTTCTGCAGGTTTCACCAGCTCAAATTTAAGACTTTTAAAGACCACTCTGAATGAAATTTAAGAGCTGTATAATGACAAAAATGTACATTATAATCGCCTATACATGTACATATATACATCTAAATATAAATATATATAGAAAAATTTCTATTTGTGAGAGTAATTATAGATATTGTCACATTCTTACTTTGAAAGTGATGAAAACATTAAATGCCTTTCCTTTTGTATCATTTCCTTTCTTTGTCATCAAGCTGCATCTGTGGCTCCATTCTCTCTATGGGTTCTATACTCTCTTCCTTTCAGCTGTATTTCCCTCGAGAGTAACAACTTTGCTGAAATAAAATTCTTCAGTAGGTAAGACAGGTGATTGACAAACTTTGTCCAGACAACTCCTGATAAATTTGCACTTAGCCATGATAGAGTAAATAATCATCTAGTTAGCAATAGCCGGAAAGATTTATTCTTTTTTATACTTAAGTATTTACAAAACAGCTTTTTTACATTTACACACTTCATCTTTGTTTGATCAAAATCTGTTTTTGTAATCGGACAAAAAGTAAAAACAACAGAAACCTGTTAGGGGAAAATACCTATTTAATGTACTGTATTTCTTTTTATTTTTATCTTTTCATTTTTTAGATTCAGCTACCTTCCACCCCTAAAAGGGCAAATTTATGCTGTATTGCAGAAAACTGCGAGCAAACTGACTTCAGTCCCTGATTACAGTTGTGTAATAATTTGACTCTGAGGCTGTTTATGTCACATTGTTCACATAAAAGTCTATAGACACTTCTGAGCTGCACAGACACGGCCATAATAGCTCCACCCCCGGGGACAATTCGTGAATTTTATTCCGAGCACTCCCAATTATGGCGACTTTCAATGGAAGCTGAATAATCCAGGGTAATTCATTCCACGTTTTTTGCTTTCTGCTGGGACTATTCAGTGGAGAGCAAGAAAAAACACTTCCTACGATCACATGGAGGCATCTGTCGGATGATCCGTCACTCACATATTTACATCTGCGAGCTTATGTTTCAACTGAACACCTCTCTCTTTTTCTCCCCCCATTTCCAAGGCTTTAAAGCGTGTTTATATTCACGTTTACAAATCAGTCCCAAATTGTCGGTTTAAGACACACTTATGAAATAAGGTTTAATTTCTTGCAAATATAACTCCACTTTCTGAGGGTGTGATAATTTCAACAAATATCAGCCCAATAATCAGAGTGTAATTAAGCCGAAGCAGGATCTGTGAATTGTAATTACATCGTTGGCCCTAATGAACACGACTGCTAGAGGTGGCTGAGAGAGAGGCTAGTCCATGCCCAGGGCTCGCGCTCTTCTCTCAGCACAGGAATGGCATGTCATTAGCAGTGGTGATGAGATTCCTCACTCTGGGCTCAACACCGTCTATGCCTAATCAGCCTCCTAAAATTATCTCCACAGGAGCTTTTTTCCCTCACTAGCAAAGAAAAAAAAGAAGATCTCCAAATTCCCGCAGTTGGAGTTTTTCTACATCGCTTTTTTGTTTCACAGTTAAATGTGGAGGTTTCTTCTCCATGCCAGGACGCATTTCTGGTTGAAGGCTGGGGGTTTAGGCTTTTCTCTGAATGCTACCGGACACCTTTGAAGATACATTTTTCGATTGCTGTGGAGGTGAAAGGAGCACCAGCAGGTGACCTATTTTTTGAGCCTGCTTTGTTCCTCCGCCTCTCGAAGAGGAGAGGCTTATGAAAAAAAAAAAAAAGAAGACCAATGAGATGATGAGGGGGTGAGAGGGCATGGTCAGATGAGCCGCAGCCAAAGAGAAAAACACGTAGTTTTTCATCAGCCAGCTGAGAAGGAGGTAATTCACAACTCGGCGGACACAATGTGTCGGCGAGCGAGCATGTTGGGTGTGAGGCGCTGTCGTGCTGCGACCGGCGGGCAGGTGAAGAAGAAAAAGACACAGCGCTTTCCCTGCCGGCTGTCTGACAGCTCGGGAGCGAATATGAAACTGGCGACAGCAGCAACGGCGTGGACGAAAGCCAAGAAGACGGCGACTGAAGTCAGTCGTCTTTGTGCTGCTGCTGCAGCCGAATCCAAAGTTCCAGCTCAAACGTTGCCTGTTTTTAACTTTGTCACTGTACCAATGTTGGCCACGCACCCTCACATCCGAACAACAGCGTCCCACAAGGTTGCTCTGTGGAGCGGCGCACACCGACTCTCCACCCCCCACCCCATCCTCCCTTTTTCCTAAGTGCTGAATCTATCTTCTCCTCACCGCCATTGTCATGACACCCCCAATAGACCCAGTGGCTCGGAAGTTAGTTGCGGGCAAAGTTGTGGTGAGAGATTAACTTTGCAGGATTAGGTGGGTTAATTAATAGATGGCTGCTGCTCATTGTTTTGCGCTCGCGCTGTAAGAAGCCACCCAAGAGAAGCGCTGCAGCATTAAATCAATTTCATGGCCCTTTTATTACTGAGGAGATAAAGCCAATATTTAGCTTTCAATTCTTCACAATTATTGGGCCCCTGCTTTTCCATGAGTGGCTGCGCTTGGCTGGGGACAAGGACACATCTGTTTATGAGCTGCGGAGGCCCGGGGGCCTTGGTGTCCGGACTCCGGGGAACTGTCCTCAGCTCCCTCCCTTTCCCCCTCTGACCCTCCCGCCCCACCAGCCTGCAGCACGCAAACTCAGAGCTTCCTCAGGAGTGTACACGGAAAGGAAGAAAGATTAGAGCGCAAAGAAAGACGAGGACGGTCAGGAAATTCCCAGACTGTCGCTTTTGAAGCAAATGAATTACAGTTTGTCCACAAAGACACCAATAAACTGATTCTTTCACAAAAAAGCTTTTTCTGTGGCCATGTAAACAGTGCCTTGAAATACTATTCAGAATACCGTAGCTTTTTTACACTTTATGCTGCAACCACAAACCTTGTTCCAAGTGCTTGCTACATTTCTTGCTGCATATTGAAAGCAGGATTTCGATTGGATTTTCTGAAATATTCACCAGTTTTAATTTTCTTTCATAAAGGCCACAATTGTGGATTGCACAGCTAACAGTTGACCTGTCAACAGATTTCTGCTCCAAAGTTATTTTGGGATCCCATCTTGTTAAATCAGGTAGACGGCTATTGCTTTGGAATTTTATAGTTTTTCTTAGACATGAGCTGAACACTGATCTGGGATAGTCAAAGCTAATAATATTGATTTTTAACCCAAGTCTGCTTTAAATCTCCACAACATTCTCCTTGCTCTGTTCCTTTGTCTTCATGATAGTTTTTGTTCACCAGTGTTCTCTAAAAAAAGCTCTGAGGCCTTTCTTTAGTGTGAATAAACTACTGACAGGCAGAATCTATTCTCCAATAAGATGACGGTAGTTGGCTACACCAGATTTTGTTAAAAAATATCAGAACAAAAGAAGCTGCATACAAATATATGCCACTTGGAGAAAATGCCGAATGCCGTGAATATTTCTCCCTTATCACGTAAAATCCCAGTAAAATCTCTAACAGCTTGTGGTTGTAAAGTGACAAAAGGTGAAAAAGTTCAAGACGTATGAATATTTTTACAAGGCACTGTATCCTTTTCAAGGGTATAATAAATTTCCAGCTGCTTAAAAAAACGGATTTTCATGTCACAGCGCATAAGAGTCAATTTTCATGACAGCATATAAAACACACTGGCCCTTTAAGGCTGGAAAGTGGTATTTTTCTAAGGGGCAAACCAGTTCTTTCTCCACCAGCACCTGTATTTTCTGAGTCTCTGTGAACCTGTCTGTACTGAAGAAGGAGGAGAGACACAGTAGGGGCAATGTCAGTAATGATCAAACAGCACAGTGCAATTTTTGTGTCAAGGCTTCCCTGGATTTCTTTCTTTTTTTCTTATTTTTTTTCCTTGTGCCAGACTAGGTCAAAAGCTTTGTTTTCTCCATTACAAAGCTGTCAAAGCACTTTAAGAGCAAAATGATATTCAGCGAAGTAGAGAAAACGTGGTGGTGAGCTGGTCAAATTAATAACAACTGATACGGTAATATTAGAAAATATGTTTGCAAGCTGGCTTTTTGACAACAAAATTGCCAAATGCCATTTCCTGCACACATAGTTTCGATTATTTTGTTAACTCCTGCAAACAAACCCTCAAACTCAACCACTGCCATTCCCATACAGACGGTCTCCTGATGCTAACTATACATGTGTGTGTACGCATATATATACTGTATATATATATATATATATATATAAACACGCTGGAAAAAATTAAGAGACCACTGCACCAAACCCCATTGAAAACCTCAATGGGGTTTTCAATGAGTTAGAACATTGGTATTGTTGTTTCTAAATGAATATGAATTTGTTTTCTTTGCATTATTTGAGGTCTGAAAGCACTGCATCTTTTTTGTTATTTTGACCATTTCTCATTTTCTGCAAATAAATACTAAATTTTTGTTTGGAATTTTGGAGACACATTGTCAATAGTTCATAAAATAAAAGAACAATGTTCATTTTACTCACACACACATATAAAAACTAAAATCAAAGAAACTGATCATTTTAAGTGATCTCTTAATTTTTTCCAGAGATGTATATGTCTCTCTCTCTTTATATATATATGTACTTATTTGCAAATCCTTTCTGGCATATTGCCATTTTAGCTACAGACTCGCTCTCTCATTCTATTACTGAGAAAACGTCAAGTTGAAAAGTTGTTGCATTATGCATCAATAAGGTCCTATTTATGTCCTACTAGTCTGACAACAGCTTGACTGATGTTAATGTAATCTGTACTGTTCTTTGGCCCCAAACTGCCAGCAGCAGCTCCCCTGTCAGTGACAAAGGAGCTCCATCAGTCACAGAGCACTCCCCTCATTTCTGCTATAAGGAGACTGTCAACTGTCTAATGCACAGGACAAGCCCAGGGACAGGAGACATGTCTACAGAGGCCATATAGATCAAAATGCTCAAAGATGGCCGTGAATTTCTAACACAAAGAGGGAAAAAAAGCCATTGAAGTACAGTAAGTTGCAAACTATCCTATCGTTTCCTATGATTCAATTTTGGCTACTAGACATAATTAAAAAAAATAAACCTACAAGTTAAAAAGCTTATAGTAGAGACAGCCCTCAAACAGGCTCAGTATGTTTGGTTTTGGACTGGTCTTAAAAACAGTTGACGTGCTGGGAAGCCAGCGTTTTGAGCAAAGCTGCTTAATGCAGCAGGCTGTTTTTAGAAAAGAGGCTGGTGAACAAGCCTTTGAGCCTGAGGCTACAGTCGATCGCAGGGGCAAGACAGAAGGAGTGACACAGATGAACAGAGAAGAGCAAGTAGGACGAGAAGAAACGGAAGATGAGAGGGGACAAATGGGCAAAGATGGAGGATAATGAGACACACTGGCCTGGACACAGGTGCTCAGATCCTTTTTTGACAGAATGTCAGAATACAAGATCACATTAAATTATAAAAGGCATTTTGAGAAGATAAAAAAAAATTCTCTGTGAAAATGCTTGTCCATATAATTCTTGATGCCCTGTCCATTAGCACCCTCAACAAATCCTATAAAATAAATCTAACTGAAGCACATTTGTAAATTACACTTCACTTTTTAATATGATCTGGATATTTTAGTAAGTAAATCATGACTACTTACAGATATGTTGACAAGTTTGTTGCAAATTGTGTAGTAAATTCAAATATCTATCGTTAGGCCTAATTTATCACATCAGCATTTAACATGTAGCTCTTTTCAAAATGGCTCTTATTAAATGGTGTGATTTGCTCATTTTTAATTTAAGTACATTTAAGTAAAAACTGTGAAAATACATCAACACAATTAATGTTGAGTTCATGAATTGAAAAAGGAAGTTCTCTTATTTTGAAGAACTAGAAGTGATTTTGTATGAAAGTTAGCCTGACAGCAAGGCATAAAGAAATTGCATTACTTAAATTGGGCTAAACTCTAAAAACTGGGTTTGTTTGACATATTCAGATAATTTCTAAACTAAATGCAGTCAAAGAAGAATATTTAAAAAAAAAAGCATATCCATATTCTTTGTTACATTTGAATTACTGGACAGCAGCTAAATTATTGATGGGTTTTGCTACATATTCTGCCAACTGTTTATATAACAGATCAGTGACACTGGGAACAATTCTCCCTCTACACAATGTTTACCTCACGCTTTTAAAAGTGACTAAATCCAAACACAGAAAGAAGTGACAAATTTTAATGCTAAATTTGAGAGTGAATATATGTCAAACATGAGGCGAATGGCTTTTTTTGCTATTTTTTTTCTAGGCACTGTATGACACTAAGCAGGACAAGCCAGCGGAAATAAGTCTGTTGATAAGTCACAGACGAGGCAGTGAAGCACACTGCCGTCTCCTCACAGGATGAGGGAGGCAGACTGTCAGAGACGGGAAACTGACTCCACTTCACATTTTTTTCCTTCACCAATAACCCCTGTTAAATATAGAGAAACACAAGGAGACAAATGAAGGAAAACAAAAGGACAGAAAATATTTATCAAAGTTACAAAAGACTGAGTCGGCTTGTAAGACATCTTTTCATCTCCAGACTGACAACTGCCCCATTGTTGTCGTCTCTCTGTGCCACTTTGTTGTTGTTGAAAGCTTCTCTGGGTTGTTATCAAAGGCATAAATCAGAGCCGGAGAGAGCCAGGTGGCTTTCGTGTGAACTGCTGCACACATGGCCGTGTCTCACCTCTCCTCTGATCAACCGAGGCCTACAGTATACCCTGTGATTTCCTCTTACATAAAAAAAAAACACAAGGAGGCTTGGAAAGGAGCCAAACCAAGAGAGAAAGAGCATTTACATGCACGAGCCTAATTCAATTAGAACCAGACTAATGCAATACGCATATTATTGCGACCGTCGTGTAAACACCTTAACCAGGTTATCTTACTCACATTAAGAAGCCTAATCAGAATAAGCATAACTTGATTAACAGTGCTGGTTGCTTGTCAATCATTCGAATTAATATTTCCGTGTGTCTGTTGGTGTTTGGATTCGATCTGCGAGCCACAAAGGTCACACAGGGAACAGGATGCTGTAACGAAGGCGAGGGATGATGAAGAAACTGGAAACAACCAAACGAGTAAATTAGCAGAAAGATGGAAATGCTCCATGAAGTCAGTGATGCTGTAAGAGTCTGGTCTGTAGCATGTCATTCAAAACAAGCTAGTCTCTAAAGAGATTCATGCAGGAGCAGAGACACCTGCTGACAAAGTATGACAAAGGTTGTTCTTTTTCAGAGGAGCTACTGCACAACGGCACATACAGAACCGGTACTGTATCAACAACCTAAACTAAATAGGCCACATATGACGTCTAGAAAAGGTATTTATACAAATTGAATATTTACATTACAACCACACATTCAATTTATTTCTAATTTTATTTTATAGATTAACACAGTATTTTATGGATACATGTGAAGTGAAAGAAAAAGCTCCATGCTTTTGTATTCAGCAAATTCTTCTCTACTAGCTTTAAATATCTAGACATTGACATTTTTCTTTCATATTTTTCTTTACAAAATAGGTTAAGGATCAGTTTCCCAGTTTTTTCTCACATTCTCAAATAAATATATGACTGTACTTTGACTAAGTCGTTCAAAAACATGCCCTGGTAGCTCCGGCTGCATGCTTACAGTTTGTGTTGGTGAATCTCCAACAAAGGACACATTTTCCTTTTTAGCTTCAACCACTTTACAATCAATTCTGATTAGCTTCTCTCTTCTTGCTGAGGAATAGCACACCCACAGAATGATGCTGCCACTAGTGGATCACAACAGGGATGATGCTTTCAGGGTTACCAGCAGTTTTTTTAATTTATTTATTTGTGGCTGTGATGTGATACAATGTGTTAATCTAATTCACAATGAATGATCTCTTTTGAAAAAAAAAGTTTCAGGTGCCCAAAATAGGCGAATTCCTACAAGGGCTCCACCAAAACTCTTCAATTTTTAGTTTGTTTCGTTCTGTTATTTAATTATAAACTAGCTTGAATGCTGTGTTTATGTGTGCAACTGTGTCACTTCTTCCATTCTCTGTGCTTAAGCTGGAGCTCTCCCTTTTTAAACCTGTGCTAACCCGTTCTGTGTGTAATGAAACTATTTGGCACAGTAATCCTTTGCTATTAAAGACCTCATGGCTTTTGATTGTGGAGAGAAATAGTCAATCACAGGAGTGGAGTTAGCCCGGAGCACGGCAAAGCCCGGCTTTGTGGCAGCTGATTGCCCTAATATCGCACACCTTTGAACAAAACGACGAGCCCTGGAAAGAGATACATTTGGTGAAGTTTCAACTGGGCAAGTGTACAGAAACACACTGGGGAAAAAAAAGAAAAGTTTGTTGTGTTAAATCATACTGTTTTATCCAGCAGAACAAAAGCAGAGATGGATGAGTGAATGCTGTTAAAAAAAAAGAATCCATGAGCTAATAAAGGAATATTTTGCTGCTAGTGTGTCTTTTAAAGCCTCTTCATGGTAATTTTTTAAAAAGAAATGCCTCTGCTTTCCATCATGAACAGGTTACATTTGTTAATATGCAGACCAGGCTAGGATTTATTTAGTAAGAGAACATTGTCCATTCTCACGTTAATGTTGATTTGATGGTAGAAATGGACATTTATCTTCATTGTGGTAAGAATTTTGATTTACAGTAAC
Source organism: Brachyrhaphis roseni (assembly GCA_903066815.1). Classification (NCBI taxonomy): domain Eukaryota; kingdom Metazoa; phylum Chordata; class Actinopteri; order Cyprinodontiformes; family Poeciliidae; genus Brachyrhaphis; species Brachyrhaphis roseni. Next base: position 39,960 of record CAEFZY010003795.1, read on the forward strand.
AAATATGAATTCGATTTAGTGTCTGAAAACCTCGAAAACAGACTGTATTGTCATTTTCTTGCAGTTTTTTTTACACTGTTGCTACAATCAATAAATATCAATACATTGGAGGAAATGATTAAAAACAGTCAGTGTGGGCAGTTTAGTGGTAAGAATTAGACTTTTTTTTGTCCTGAAGACTTTTGAAATTGGTCTGGTTTCAAAGACCAATATCTGTGTCTAAGGTGCTTTTTTTATTGTCACTTTTGATGCTATCAAACTAAATAACACAAAATATTGTGATGAAATCTTAAATTCATCTTGACCACCTTGTACTTGGCACTTAATGCAACCAAAATTTTTATGAAATAAAGCACGGATGTTGTTTCTGCGGGTCTGATGATGTGTTATGTTCGAGAAAAGCTTTTCGTCTTTTGCTTTAGCTCTCCGTGGCAAGCGTGTCGCTTCTTTGCAGCTTGAGTGTGTGGCAGCATAGCATCAAAGAGGACAAACTAGGCTCTTTATTGAAGTGCAGCCACACTTTCGACCTCTTCTTTGTACTTCTTCCCATGCACTCAAGTATAAAAGGAAACTGCTCCTACACTGGGGAACTGATACAAACACACAGGCCCCAATATCGCCGTCAGCCACTCACGTGGACAAGTTAAACTTAAAGTGGAGAGAAACAATAAGAGGCAAGAAACAGCAAGAAAATGCCTGAACTGACAGCAAAAACAAAGCAAAATTACAGCCATCTGGTTGTTGAAACTGTGGCAGGAGCCTTAACACCAACACTGCGTGATTGTGACTTAAACAGAAAGAGACAGCCAGTGAGGGGGACACAGATGTCTGACCTTGCAGAGGTGCTTATGTAATGGTCTGCTTCAGTGCATTTAACTGCAGTGCTGCCTTCCAACCTGGGCTCAGTGAAAGTAACACATCTCCGCAGTCCAATCTCCCCTGACATCGGCTCCCGATGCTCAGACAGAATGAAACGGTCCTGTGAGCTCCGAGTGAATCAGTTGTTATGCCCCTGCCCGGGTGGTCCCCGTGGAGCCAATCATACTAATTAAACTAGACTACCTAAGCCTCCTCTCATTAGAGTCCAAGTAAACAGCCTTAATGTTTTATGCATTTTAATATCTATCTGCTGGTTGTGGGGGTGGGAGAGGACGAGACAGATGACGGGGGTAATTTCAGGTCTCTTCAAATGAAAGCGGGTGCATAAAGTGTCATTTTAACTTTCAAGCTGCCTCTGCGCTGGTTAAACAGTTGAGCCTTTTCACATTTTATCAGTCTACAGGTACAAAGTTCAGTGAGTAGTCAAAAAGTTTTACTTTGATCTCATCTGACCAGAGTATTATTCTCTATCACAGCACAGAACAGGCAGTAATAATCGAGATGGATTCTGGTTACTAATTACTTGATTTCTAAAGGGAAATGGTGACATTGGATTTTATTTCAGGGTATCAGAATAAACTAGGCTTAACATGAAAGCATGCTAAGATTTTTAGATTCTCATTTATAAGGAAAATTAAGCAAAATCTACTACTGTGTGGTGGCCTTTCTCAGACATAAAATCTGAGAAAATATGAAGTTTGTAGCTGGTAAGTGAATAACATTCAAGAGGCGCGGAGTCTTCTAAAACACACAGGCTAAAGGAAACATTCAATGTTAGTAAGACTCAGAGGAGGCAGAGCAGTAAACAGCTTTGCAGATGTGATGTCAAACCAAGCACTAAGACATTTCCTTCTATTTCGGCCAGCTCCGTGCTCTACATTACACAATCTAGCACTGCTCCACATACCATGGGGCAGGCAGGGTAAAAATGTGTCCCGACCCAAAAATAGCGCCGCAACACTGGCTTCCATTTGATCACTGGAGCTGCAAACAATCTTTCCACATCGAGCGGAGGGATGCAGAGGGCTTTAAACCATGATTATGAGTAGATGTGTATGAATCCATATGTCAGTCCGCTGGGAAAAGAGTGGAGCCGAGCAACTGGAGGGCTATTAGCACAGTCAGCAGGAGGGGAGGATGGAGGGATAGAGGGAATGGAGGGGGCAGCTGTGTGGAGTCCCAGCAAGCGACCGGCTCGCCGAGCTCGAAGCTCTCAAACAGTGGGTGGCATCAAAACAACAGACAGCAGACAGAGAGCGCTGTCTCGCAGACACACATGCTGTCCTCTGCTGCTGCTGCTCTCCAGCAGTGTCCAAAGGTGGCAGCCGCGGATGTAGCAGGGCGGTTCGGGTTTCATTTCTGGACCAGCAGTGCAGCAGCGGAGGCATAATGAGCTTTAGTGTTGCCACTCTGCCTCTTACAGCAGCTCATCTTCCCCGCCACAGGAGCCAGGACTGTGGGTCTCCATGGCCACAGAACGTCTGCCTTGGCGTGTGAGGATGTATCTGCCGTCCCGGGGTGAGTTAAGACCTGGGTAAATGAGGTGAGGTTCCTCTTTCACCTCAGCACTGCCGGTGTAAGACAGCAGAGGGAGTTTTTTTTTTTTTATAAAGACGGCCACCGACAGAGGTGATGCACGTGGATCTGCATGTGACCTGGGAGCTGTCCGCGCAGAGCAAGAAATGCCACACTGGGAGCACACGACACAGTGAGAGTAAAACCAGAGCAGAAAAGGGCTAAAAAAGAAAGGCAGTGGTGGTACGAAACATCCTGGTTAAATGCTGCTGCGCTTGTTGAATCCATCACAGATTTCTTCTGTTTTTGCTTTTAAACTGTTAAATCATAAATTAACTTTTACTAGTCACCATTTTTGGAAAGCTACATTCAATTTTGCAAGCTACACCAAGGTCGGAAAATTGCCGGACTTGTATCTTTATCAGGAAGTGACCTAACTAGAACCTCTCTGACAACATAAAATATGCTCAAGATCTCAAAAAACACAATCTGAAGACTTTCAAGAATACAAAGCCATTTCTAAGGGTTTGGGATTCAAGTGAACCACAGTGAAAGCTTTTATCCACAAATTGAGGAAACATGGGATACTGGTGAACGTTCCCAGGAGTGACTGGTAAAATCACTCCTAGGTCATAAGTCAAGTCAAATTTATTTGTAGAGAACATTTCAGGAACAAGACAGTTCAAAGTGCTTTACACCATAAAAACACAATGCAGTAACCAATTATGAAACATGCAATAAACATAAAATGTTGTCAAATGCCATCATCAAATTAATCAAGCAAATCTATGAATATATCAATCAATATTTCACTTACTTCTAACCAAATTCAAATCTAAACAGGTGGGCCTTCAGTCTTGATTTAAAGGAACTCAGTGTTTCAGCATCTTTGCAGTTTTCTGGAAGTTTGTTCCAGATTTGTGGTGAGTAGAAGCTGAATGCTGCTCCTCCATGTTTGGTTCTGGTTTTGGGTGATGCAGAGCACTATTGAAACAGAACACCTGGTTGGTCTGGAAGGTTGATGACAACAGATCTTAGTTTTGGTGCCATGTCAATCAGTGATTTATAAACTTTTTTTTGTTGTTGTTTTAAAGTAGATTTTTTAAAGTTCATTCTCTGAGCAACAGGAAGCCAGTGCAAAATTAGATTCAATTCAGTTTATTCACAGAGCTCCAATTCACAACAAATCTCTAAACATCCTGAAGTGAGGTCATCATTTAATCGCAAACAGACTTGAGTTATGCAGCAGGACGATGAGCAAATGTCCACCAGCACATGTACTGGTCCAAATGGGTAATAATTAGCATCAAGGATGGCAAAACCAGCAGGGGATTTTATTTTCTTTTTCAGGATCCAGGGAGTTCTGGGAAACTTTTATTGCCTAGTATGTAGAGGACTGTTTTATATATATTGAGTTTAGTAAAATTTTCTTCAGGATCAAAAAGATTAAAGTGTGGAAAAAAACTTCAAAGAATCCTAATCCTCATATAAACATTATGATATTCTGTCACAGAGCTTATTTGATGCCAGTCATTTGGCACAAAATCAGTGCTGAACCAGATCCGTTCTGCTCATTCTTCCCGCCGGGGACTCTGGTCTCTTTTATTCACACTGTCTGGGATTGTCCAAGGATCCAAGATTTATGGACCAAAGCAATATGTTGTATTTATAAAATGGCAGTAGTTGCTTTTTCCCCAGAACTCTGTGTACATTTGTTAAATGATGACTCACAGCTGAACTTGACAGAGAGGTTTAGGAGAACCAGCTAGCTGGACTAACTGCAGTGAAGAAAGTCGTTGCTCAAAGATGGAAGCCCCCATCACAGCACAGCCTTCACTCATTGGCTCAGACGATATACAGACAATGCTTATCTCCGAAACTATCTTCAGCAAGAATCAATGTTGCAAACTCCAAGTACTGTGGACTCCTGGACTAATTTAATAGATAAATTAAACAGCAGCTTTCAAAGTAGAATTCTAGAGAAAACATCTATGGTTGATGGTGAACTTATGGGAGGAGATGGGGGAAGCATACGGGAACTAATCTCTGTTTTACTTTGTGTTGATGTCTTTTCAGTTTATTAAAATGTTTAAATTTTACAATAGGATGTGTTCAAAAGATGTTGAATACTAATTAAAACTCTTAATATAAACCTAAGTGAGGAAAAAAAAAACATTCAAATGTGACATAAAAAAAAAGAGAACAGAAAAAAATCTGAGAACTTTTTTTTTCTTTCATGGCACTGTACATAAAACAGAGCAGTTAATAGAGAACAAAGCCGATCTTGCAGCACTGTGGATTTATGACTGCGCCCACAGAAGAAGAGAGGCCACGACCTAGAGTGCTGTCCACTGACGTCAACCGTGAACACTCACCCCTGGGAATGGCGTCATGGCGTCATGGCCACGCAGAGCTCACAGAGCCTGCATGTGCCATGTGTGTGCGGGCTGCAAACTGTCAAGAGAAGCGGACAGGAAAGCACAGAAAGTCCCTCCGCTTTTCACGTCTTCAAAAGCAATCCTTAAGTGTCGCCTTTGTGTCTCTGTGCTTTCAAGTGAGCGAGTCCAATATGTACTGTTGCACGGTCATTCAAGTGTGTAAGCTCACGCTTACAGTCGTCGGGCCCTATTTTTAGGCCTGCGACTCGTGGAGTGGCCCGGCCTCCGCAGACCCATCGGGCTAATGATCAGCATCGGCAATTAAAGCCAATCTGTGAGTCAGTGTGGCATCAGGAGGGCCATCTGCTTCCAGCCCTGTAGCACTCACTCCGGCCTGTGGGACCACTTGCTGGGGTCACAGCTCACCCAGCTTGCAGAGAAATGGTCACAAGATCTGGGGAGCAATCTGCCGAGCTGCTCAAGATCAATAGAAAGCCGTTCTGATGGCGGAACGCTGCGTCTCCCGAGTGCCGTCAGGAGCCAAACAGCGAGCTCTTTCTCGTGGAGGACAATGTTGCATGCAGCCATGACACCAGGTAAGCTCCGTTTGAGCCTCAGGCCAGTGATTCTTTCCGCCTGCTCCCCCTCCGCAGCCAAGATGTGTAGTCAGTGGAAAATATAAGATGTCTGAATATTCAGAGGGTCAGATCTGCTGATAATGACTCGGCGTGGCGTCCCAGCACACATTAGCATCCGCCTGGGAAGTAATTAGCTATAGCCAAGACGAAGGACAAAACATCTATGAAAGATTTTTACTTTTAAAAATAGAATAGGAGGGGTAAGTGTTTAGACGGCAGCTATCTTTGTTTTGTTAAATATGACCTTTCTTTTCCTCTTTTAGCTGGATTTAAAAACACTTCCCAAAACAGAGAGCAAAGAGCGTCAGATTCCCCTTCAAGCCCACCAAGGCTTCCGCCATTCTTGCAGCTGTATCACCAAACGGCCACCTTTCCTCCTCACTCCTCAGATTCCAAATGTGGTTCAAAGACTCGCTGGGACATCATCCATCTCAATATATTTCTATCTCCTTGCCGCAGACAGTAGCTAAACACTAGGAGGCTACGTGGTATTTCAGGCCAGTGCTCACGTGTGACCTCTGGTGGATTTATTAAATGCTTGGTTTACTCTGCTCCTGTTCGTAGGGTCCATTCACCCTTCAGAGGTAGCCACTATCATCTTAGTTACGCAGGTCAGCATTTCTCCTTCCCAGCATGCCACCTGCTGAGAGGGTATTCCTCTCTGACAGGTAGAGTAAGGTTAACAGGTCAGCAGGTTTCTTATCACTATTATTTACAGCTGTATAGAGCCCATTTGTGTCTCTCAATGGTCGGACATTGAGCTGGCCGATATTCTTCCCTGTAGAAATGTGTTGCCTCACTTCTTTCACTGGATTGCAAAAATGGATCAAGTCAAAAGTTTAATAAAATATTCACACCCCTTCAAATTTTTCACATTTAATCATCCAACTTAAATGTATTTTGTTTTGATTTTGTGTGATAGACCAACTCAAGAAGTGAAAAAGAATTTTTTTTTTCAAAATTTGTTTTGTTTAAATTTTGCCACAAAATGTTTTTAAAAGTGTATGAATTTGTATTCAGTCTTAAATGCATGTAAAATATGGTCAAAACACATCAACTCCACATTAAAACACAGTGGTGGTAGAATCAAGAGGTTGGGAGGCTTTTCTTCAGCAGGGACGGTGAAGATAGGTGGATACAATAAGGAAATCAACATAGATAATCTTTTTGAAAGTCGGCTAACTGACAGATCGGGCAACTAGAGCATTAATCAAGCAGCCAAGAGGCCCATGGTAACTCTGGAGGAGCTGCAGAGAGCCACACCTCAAGTAGGAAAACTACTATTGGTCATGACTTTCACAAATCTCTTCACTATGAAAGAGTAGCAAGAAGAACTCCAATGTTGAAAGAAAGTCAGCTTTTTCCTAGTTTACTAATTTTTCATTTATTTCAGCATATATTTTCTTTTAATTTAATTGTATTATTATTATTATTATTATTTTGTAGGTGTTTTGCATGTGCTTTTTTTGTTCTTGAAAGTGTATACTTTTGGTTTATGCTCTTCATCATTGCACGCTGGTATATGTAAACACATTTGTTCTGTAAGCAAAAATATCTATAAAAATGTCAATCAGAAGGAGAATTTTTTTTTATCAGTCACAAACAAAACACAAAACGCTACATATGGCTGAAAACACTGCATCTCTCCCTAAACAGGCTGTCCTCTAATGTGAAACACAGTGGTGGCAGCAACATGCTGCGGGACGCTTTCTCTAACAGGGAGAGGAAAATCAGTCAGAGTTGATGGGATGATGGGTGGAGCTAAACACTGAAAGAAAAATCTGTTTGAGACTTGACATTTGAGCCACTTTCAAACTCAATCAGATTGAGTTTGAGCAATTAAAAAAAAAAAAAAAAAAAGGCAAAGATTTTAGTGTTTTGATGTGTTAAGCTGGTGGAGACATATCCCAAAATAATACAAGGTATTGACTCAAGTGAGATGAATACAAACGCACAACACATTTTCAGATTTTTAGTTGTAAAGAAAAAAACAAAAACAAAAAAAAAACAACAATTTTCCTTCCACTTCAGCTATGGCTGGAGCTGGAAAAATATTGAAAAAACTTGAAAAGAACAAAGATATAAGTACCCAGCTCAGGCCGTTCGAATTTCTCGTTCAGTACAAAAAAGAAGCAGCGGAAACCAGAACCACCTACTGGGCTCAGTCCTGTTTGCTTTCACGCAGCAAAGTAACTCCTTTTCTGTCAGCTGGGGGAAGATGGAGTGCGCCGTTCTGTCTTAGGCATGGCTGGTTGATCGAGACAAAGATACTGAACATAGAAGGATGGAGCCTTCTACTGTTCTTCACCACTCAGCATATCTGCCAGGGAACTAAGTCTGAGGGAGATAAGGAGGAAGTCATACAAGGACGGGACGAAAAAGATGAAGCAACAAACCAGAAAGCTATATTTTTTTTTATGTTTTTGTATCTCCTTAGTCTTAAGGTATCTACTAACCCACTGCTCTTTCTGCTGCTCTTACCCTGACTTCTCCAGTCCTTAATTATCTGAGCCTCCTTTCTCTTACTACTTAAGAAGCTGACTCACTGGACTTGAGTCGCTGTTTGTCAGGACATCAGAAATAGCCAGATGACTTAGTGTTTTGTCTTTCACTCACTCGCTCTCTCCTTTCCTTCTCCCCCTTATGGGACCCCACTAACGTCTTCATCCCTGTTTTTTTTTTTTAGAGCAGCATAATGACCTCCTAGCAGCAGCCCTAATGGAGCCATAATGGTCATTTATGCCAGGGGAGGCTCAGAGGGCACGATTGCAGAGGCATCGAGTGGCGCAGGGAAAGAAAAAAAACGTCAGAGTGGCGGAAAAGTCCCTGTTCCTCTTCCGTCGCCTCTTTTCTCAGTCTTTGAATGAATACGACGTTTCTGTGTGTGCACATTCAATTGTGCACTCCTGCGCGTGGAATGAAAGGAACCGATACACGACTGGTTAACAATGGGGGGAACACAATATGAATGTATGAGGGGTGTATGGCTGCTTTTCATGTTCACTTCTACAGCTTATTCACGAGCATAATGCACATATACACACTACATTTTCTTTTTAATTACATTTTCCTCAGACAAGCTACTTATTCATGCATACAGCATTGAGTACACACAATAGGGTGCGCTGCCATTCTTAAACCTCTTCATATTTCTTCTATATTTGCTGCCACAGCTGGGAGGGAAGACACTATACAGAAACTTTCTGTGCATACGATTAACTATGCAGTTATTGCTAAGAAGAAAAAAAAGACACTTTCTGCCTGGAATTTGCATTTTTATTATGCACAGCACACCCAGGGAATCTTCGCCATATCCTGTCTTAGTCTAAGGTAATCTAAGACAAGTAAACAACAGTGGAGTGTACTGTAACGTTGGGATTAAACAGTTTATTTCTACAGATGTAACCATGAATCCTTTAATCAACTGAAGTCCTCCAAAGTAGACACCTGGTTCAGACGCAGCACTCACTTCTCTGGGCGCCACCAGCTGAATAATACAATGGTGCATTTATCAGCAAACTAATGCTAATTAGACCGCTGCATAAAAATGAGGATAATGTACAGTAATATCCCATATGCCTTGTCAGCTCCAGCTCCCTCTGTTTTCCACCGATGCTCACAGCTGTCCTTTTTTTTGGTCTTAAATTGGAAACAAAATGGCATCCTACTGCTCTGATATGAGAATCAGACGCAGTTCTCCACAGGTGGTCATAATGTACTTTGTAATCTTCTGCCCAGATGGAATAAAAAACATCGGGATGATATTAATACAAGGAAATATACATGATGTTAAGTTAAGAATGGTTTGTTCTCCACAAACAGGAATCAGAAATCTCTGAGCGCCGACAATGCAACAGGAGGCGAAGACTTTAATTTAAATCAGGACTGCAGAAACTCTCCACTTCTAAAGCCATCTGAAATTATTCTCTGTCCAGCTGTTTTTTCAACTGCTTAACATTAAGTTACCTAGCCTGGCGCGCTCTTTAAAGCCTAACAGAATGGAAGTCGGGCTCTTCTGTACCTCAGTTTAATTCAATAACAGTTTTGATTTTATGTTTTGCTTTTTGAAGTCAAATAAATTTCAGCTCCGAGGTCTGATTATTTTAGTTGAGCTGTGTGCTCGGCTGCTGTGTGTTTGATTTTCTTTCTTTTTTTTTTTTACACTTTGATTGCTGCCCCAGCAGCAACGCTGAGCTGTGTTCAACGCTGTTCGTGGTGAATGTTACTTTTATCTTATCCCTGGATTAATGCGGACATCTCTCCAAAGCAGCTGCAATCGGGAGTTACTCTCTCTGAGAACAGTTAATCCCCTCGTTTGGAAAACCTTTTACATGCTGTAAATAACATCTTTTTTTAAGAATAAAAAATTAAGTACATGAAGTAATCAAGTTATTTCTGATTAAAGACCAAATTTATCAAGTCAGTTTGAATTTGATTCACCCCCACTTAATCACCCGTGGTTCTTGAACATTTTTATGGTCAAATTTCACTCTTTTCCAGAATCAAATTTGAGAATTTTATTTTATTTTTTAAAAAAGCATAATAACAAAACTTAATTAGTTTATGACACATGTTTATACTCTGATCAGGGTTAAAATTTGAGACATACAAAAACTGGATGAATGGATAATCATGTAGCAATCAAAAAACAGCCTTAAAATATTCTAAACTGCATGCAGTAACAATACAACACTACAAGCCTGTCAAGACAAACAATAATATAAACTCCAGTTTTCTTTAAGGCTGCATCTAGTGTTAAGCATACATAAAAAATAACATTACAGCATCAACAAAGGAAAAGAAATCAGCGCAAGGCTTCTGAAATAGGATTTCCTACGCATAATATAACAATCAAGCAAGTTTCTATTCTTAAAGAAGCTGTTTGATGAATAAAGAAAGGCTTGGGTTTTCGATGCTCTTAATTTGCTACACGCCCCTTACCATTTGTTATTCCGCAGCAATGGCAAACACTGCTGTTTCTCTTGATTGTCTACACATCCGTCAGACAGTAATGTCTGAAATTAAGTTTCAATTCATAGTGAAGTTCACGCATTAGGCTGAAATTATGCAGTCACGAGGTAAACAGTGCGTAATTTGCAACAGTGCATATAAAAGACAACTTGATTTTTAAAACAGCGCACGGAATCGAAGAAGCAGTCGCTGTCAAACACTTTCCATTTTCTTTCGTCCTTAACAATTCACAGCATTAAAGCTAAAAAAGGGGGCAGACATGCATTTTGAATATGATTTTTTTTTTTCAAAAAGTATGTAAATAATTTTGTGAAGCTTTATAAGAATAACCCTGATTTATTTTTTTTGTTTGTTTTTATTAAACTGAAAAGATATGGCATGAAATGCTGGCAAGGCCATTCATGCATTATGCATGCTGCTAAACCCGCAAATATTTTACTGACACTTCATTCTGCCAGTGTGCATTACTATTTGTTGTGACCAGCAGATGTGTCATGAAGCCATCACACCTCCTTTATGATTCCTGCATGCATGCGAGTCCTGCTACAGGAGAGAAGTCAAGTCAAAGCCCCTGATCCAAACGTTCACTTTAAACACTAGGCTGATGATCATTTATTTCTAATCTTCTATCACTTCATAAGATACATTAAAACATCAGACAGCTGAGGAATACAATCTCTGTGAACTAATACTACATCTGCTAATCCTACAATTTTAGGCAATTCAGTTCAAAAACACGAGGGAAGAATAAATGTTGTAACTTATGTAATGCAAGTTTCTTCAAAGAGTTGCTGTAGATGCTGTCCAGCAGCAGTCTGTTTAACAGCGATTCAGTGAATGCCTCTGACTAAAGACATTCTGTTGTATAATAGTCTCATGAAGAAGATACTCAGGGTTATCTGTAATTTAAATTACACTGTTTTCACTAGAGATGAACCAGGAGTGTCTGGTGACTGTAACTGACTGATTTTCGGCTTGATTGGTGATTGGTTAACGCAAGACTTTTCCAAACTGTAAACACATCAGGCACAGCGCTGCCAAGTTACCAAGTTGTTCCAAAGTGGAGAATACTAAAAGGTAGCTATTTTTAGTATCAGTTTGGTGCTTAAAAGTACAAACGCAAAAGCTGTCACAAGCCACTTGGAAAGAAACTGGAAGCAGAGAAAAAATACCACTCCAAAAGCAGAAAATATACCAAAGCGCAGGGCATTCTGGGTAAAAACAACCAATGCAAACAGGCAAGACTAGCACTAGTGGGAGAAATAGCTTGTGATGGCAAAAACAAAAGAGAATTCCTACAACCGCTAAAATCTGACACCACTCCATTTTTGTTTACATTTTACAAAGAAGGAGGTTGCACTCTGTGTCTTAGAGACTTTTGTGTTGCTTCCTTCATCTGTGCAGCGCCACCATAAGTAAGGGTGAAACAGTTTAGTTTGCTTAATAGAGTGCAGTGTGAAAGCAAACCTCACAAATTGAAAATGGAGCAATTTTGGTCCCCAATCGATTCAAGTATACTGGACTATCAGGGGTGAAAACACCCTAAAATACTGGGATCGATTTTTGTTTTGTTTCTTTAAAAAAATTTGTTAAAACCCTATTGTAACAGCATGAATGTCATAAAAGTTTGAATGCTGTTCCTATATCCGCTTATATTACAGATTTAAAAGAGAAAATGGTCAAAGACTGATCAGAAATGGATCAGAAACCTCTGATCCGTCCATCTTTAGCCTCAGCTGGTGCCTGGATGTCCCTGCTGAGTTTATGGGCTGAAATCTACTTGCTTACACAAACAAGTTTCTGACATGCCGATCTGAACTGATTTACATCAGCAGTTTACACTATATTGATGATGCAACAAGCAAACAGCTTAACTGCACTGAATGTTTATGATGCCCATGACTGCTTGAAAAAAAAAACAACCACACACACTGCATAAAATCAATAGGAAATACACTTTGTGATCAATGTTTGACATAAATGTCAGTTTCATAAACTTCTTATAAGCTGCTGAGTTTAAATAATGACTGGAGACTTTGACTCAGGTTCAGTGTGTGTCTCCTTCTGTTTTACCTTCTGCTTTGTACACTTGAACTGTTTCCTTCAACCGCAGAAACGTCAGCTTTGATTTCTCTTTCTCTCTTTAGGTTTTATTGAGTTTTTCTACTTAATTCACTGCTTCATCACTGATCAATGTTTTACCAGTTTTATCTTGACAATTGAACAATTGTCTAACCTTTTTTTCCCCTCCTCAGAGCCCCCGAGGTTTACTAGGTGTAAAGAAAAAAAAAAAAAAAATAGAATGCTCTGAAAGGCTGCCCACAATTTATGCCTCTTGGACGTCGAGCGCTTTTCCTCAGCGCTGTTTATATGCGGGAGTGTTTCAGAGAAGCTGTATACAGTGAGAAAAAGATTCACATCTTCAGACTGAGGATGCTTTCTCCTATCTTCCCGAGGTAGGACACTAGTCAATATTTAGCCCGAGGTTATTTAATTTAGACAAGCAGTTTGATTCATACATTAAAATTTCCAATTACCTGTCAAGAGTTGAGCGAGCCCCGAGGAGGCAGTTTTAATCATACAGCTTTATCAAACTCTTTAAATTGAGTTTAACGGGGATAGGATCAAACATTCTGCCTCAGGGAAGGTGATATCCCTTAATTTGGTGAAAATAGTCAACATTTTGAAAATCCATGTTTGACTACTTATACATAATAAATACTTAGCACTGCTTTCCGTTTATATTCCCTCTCTGTAGTCTGATCTAATTCATGTAAATGCTTCTTGAAGGACTGATAAAGACCCCTAAAGGAACAGTTTTATCCAGTTCCACTGAGAAGTGTATTTACTCTCATCATCTCAGTGTATATCATGTTAATTTAGGATTTTTAAAGATGTAATTGTAGTGGGATTGTTTTTCCAGAATGATACAACAAACAAAATCAGAGCATTTTTTTTTGAAACACTGATCCAGGTACACTTGGAAAACAAGCTAAAGCTGTAACCGGTGACTCTTTAAGATTTAACTAAAGAAATAGTCTTAACTTTATTTAATGGACCAGTTAGATTGTAGCATTGTAGCAATCTAACTGGTTGCTACAATGTTAGATTGTAGCAACATTGTAGCAACCAGTTGCTACAATGTTGTAGCAACCGGTTGCTACAACATTGTAGCAACCTACAATGTTGCAATGCTACAACATTGCAACATTGTTGTAGCATTGTTTCAGGGTTTAAACAAATGTCACACAAGGACACGAAATTCGGTCATCCCGACAGAGTAGACCAAACAAAATCTTGTGAATTCAAGAGTCAACAACATCAAGAAAAGAATTGGGAATGGGAACTTTGTTTGAGGAGAAATAATATTCATCCACATTAAATTACTGAAAAAAAAGAAGAAGTCTGCTTTCCTCACCATAGACGCCTGAAGGAAACTGAATTCCCTTTGCCCAGTTAGATCTGTCATTAATTCATCCAAAACAGTCCATATGATTGTAACCAAAAATGTCTAACACAACAACAGTATGTACTTCAAAACATTTTAACCATTCTAAATCATTTTGAAAAGGGGAAAATAATAACCTGCTCAGAGTTTTTCTATCCTCCTGATTTTGTGTCTTTGACCAGTGACAGTAAACTGATCGTTCCAACCAACATCCTTTCCTCTGAGGACGACGATTTGGGTCAGATGGTTGATACTTGGAAGCAATGCTGGCAAACACACATGAAAGCTGGCTCTGGAATGGACAAAGCTGGTTGAAATTTAGTTTCTGTAATTCCTCTGATGTCAGCCTGTCTTAAATTTACAGTCTGTGCTTAAAAGCCAAATCATAGGGAACCAACTATTTTAAATGAACTCTACTGTCCTAATAATAATAAGAGCAGACAAATAGCAAGCCAGAAGTTAACCACCATATTCCTAACAGCTACAACAAGTGATTGTTTTTTTTTTTTTTTTTTTTTTGCAGCTCTGTGAGACATTTATCCAAGGTATTAGTGATGATCTCTGGATTACAAATAATTTAGAATAAATTCAAAGATAGGCACTAAAATGTTGTGTTTTAAAATAATGAAACTGTCGTTTACTCATCCATCACTAAGATAAATAGTTTAAATAAATCTTTAAAATCCTCAATTTAATATGATTTTAATATACACGATGAGTTTATGTAAACTCCTCACTGGCACTTCATCTCATTAACCTCCAGGCATCATAATGGACATTTTGGTCCACTTGAACAATTTTTTTGCCTCTGTAAATGGAAATTTTTTGCAAGAAAGACAATTTTTTGACAAATACAGGTATTTTTTTCCCCTAAGGTCCACTAGAAAAATGCTACCTTCTGAGAGAATAAAAAAGTCATATCTTTTTTAATAAAAAACAACAACAGTAACACAAGGTGCTACTGTTTTCACAATATCATGGCAAATGTTAAATATCTGGTTATTTTAAGTGGGAATTATGCAGAAAAAAAAATATTAGGCAGTAAATATTTATAGAATTTGTTTTTTGCAAGTGGACATTTTTGTCCTTAATGAGTTCCAAGGACAGAAAATTAAACTGACATATGTTGGTTAAGGATCCAATTTAAATTATTTCCAAAGTCAGATTAAGTAGGGATCAAAATAAATGATTATCATACAAACTCCAGACCTGCATTATGTACACTGACAAGTTATCTGTGCTATCTCCCGTTTCTTCAAATAACGTTGTGGTCAAGTCTAAAACCAACATATGCCTCATCTGCAGGTGGTCACAGCTGGACCCCCTGTCTTACCATTTCTGAATCCATTTCACAAAGAATATTACAGAGATCTGAACTTGCTGCGCGATATTTCCCATTCTGTCTCATCAGTGGCAGGAATGATGTCTGGCATGGCAAACAGAGTAAGTGTAAACTCCCTAAATAAAGCATGAAATTGACAGGATGCCTGTCTAAGTGAGGAAAGCACAGAGCCAGCAGCCCCTGAAGACGCACGCAGGTTCAGCTGCTCACCTCCAGGCGTCACGCCTCCCATTTGGACTTCCATTAAAGCGCCCGGCGCTCTCTGAGTCAACACTTTTAATGCAGAAAATGACTTTATTTTCCATTATAAGGTCCATATTTAAAAATTTTCCAACACAAAGAGCTGCTCAGCTTTTCCACCTCTCCACAGAGGAATTTGCATACATTGGGCCACTAAAGACACAAAATTTTACCAATTTCAGAGGCTTGGTCATGGTTGTGTTCAAGTGTGGGATAAAAAAGTCTGAGCAATTTCTTTCACCACGAGTCTGCTTTCAAAACCTTGTTGGGAAAACCCGACACGTAGCACATTTACACCCTGCAGATGATTTGGTGACTGACATGTATACTGATGAAGATTTATGTCTCTAGATTCAAATGTGAGCGTACGGCTACATATGTGTCTCATTGTGCAAAAAAGAAATTAGGTGCAACACACATTTCAGGAGAGCCATTGACTCACCGGGGAACTGGTAGCTGTAGCTGGGTGCAAATCCAGTGTATCCGCGGCCATAGGTTGCCACGATGTTAGGGTAACCTTTGTTGAAGAGAAAGATGAAAAAAAAAGGTTAAGGAAAAAAATAAACGTCACCAAATAATTACAAAAAAAACTGTTATGGTGTGTGTTGATATGGGAAGATAAGTACAATAAATAATGCATTACACAGAGCGTTACAAAAGCGGTCTCACTCCCTTGAACATTACATCCACAAACCAACAGGGGGAAGTAGTACATAGTAATAAAGGTAAAGGAAAATGTTACATGGGTCTGAAACATTTCACCATTAAAAAATAAAAGCATGGTCTGTATTTGTGTTCAGGCTATGTCTCTAACAGCTATGGAAACTTAGATACGGAACATTTAGCAAATTTCGGTTTTGCTAAGTATTTCAACACTAATAGGACAGACAAACTAATATGCTTTGATCCAAACGGCTTCACTGAGGCTCTGCTAGTAAGATCAGGATGGTTCTCCATCCCACTCTCAAGTGCTTTAAAGCCTGTTTCTTCAAGAAATTCTTTGGATTCAGCTCAATTTATTTTTCCATTAGAGCTTCTCAGTTTCCCCCCCTCACTTCTGACCAGTTCTAGAGAAAAAAACCCATCCCCACAGCATGATGCAGTCACCACCATGTGTCATCATGGGTTGGGTGTGGTCAGGGTAATCAGCAGTGAAAGGCTTTTGGCAAAGTGAAAACAGGACTTCTTGTTGCATGAAGACTTAATACATAGAGTGTAAGAGTAGTGCAAAATGGTTGTCTTCATTACTGATTTTCACACCTGGTCTGTGGATCAGGTGAAAGTTACCATGTGCCATTTGGCCATTTATTTATTCTTGTGAGTTTCATATTTCATATTTAAAAATAAAACAATTTGTGACACCAAGAAGAACAGACAAAAATAATTTAAGTTCTTACTTTCTTTATGCTGCAAAAATTCAACATAGGTTTTGCATAAAAACACAGAAACACTGCTAAAACAATTTTTTCTTGTTAGCTTCACAGTTAAAAGCAATTCCCTTTTTTCATTTTTTTTGGTCAGATTTATTAAGAGTCTCTTTGGAGGGTCTTAGTGGACACATGCGTATCTGTAGCTGAAGGTTAAAGAATCCTGTTTGAGGAGGAAGATGTGCCATACTTTATCTATTTCCAGATGCTAGATTGAATGGTGTTCAATGAGAAATTCAGAATATTCTTTTATAATTTAATTCTGCTTTAAAGTTCTCCACAGCTTTCTCCCTGACATTCCTGGAGAGTGTTTTGGTCTTCGTGATGCTGTTGATTCCCTAATTGTGCCAAATGAGCTTTTGAAACTTTCACAGAACAGATTTATACAGAGATCATATTGCACACAGGGTATCTGTATTTAGTAATTAGGTGTTTTCTAAAGGTCATTAGTTTAATCTGAGTTTATTAATGGACTTGAAAGTAAAGGAGGTGAATGAAACCAAATTTTTCTTCCATTTCAAAGTTATTTTGTTGCTTATCACATAAACAAAATACACTGAGAATTGTTGCAATGACATGACAAAAATGTGGAAAAGCAGAAAAAGCATAAATACTTTAGCAAGGCACTCATCCAGTCTAATGCAAACAATCTATACTGTTAGAGAATCCGAGTTAGATGGAGCCCTCAAATTCATTTAACTCTGCAAGAGAAGTTTTCTTATCATCCTTAAACAACAACAACATGCCTGAAATCACAAAGCCTCACATTTGGGACTGTCACACCTTTTGAATACAAAGTCTAGAGTCGTTTCCCTTGTTTGAAAAATAGCAATAAGCAAGGAGAGATTTATTTGTGTGCTTTAAACCTAATAAAGCCTTGTTGACTGAGAAGCATTCTCTGTAAGCAGAGTTTAACAACAAGCAGCTCCCTCAATCACTGGTTGTCTTTCACAACTGCGTCAGCCTCTAATCACGATCATGCTGCTTTTGTTGCTTCGGATGAAGTCTCGGGCTGCTGTCAGAGATCTCAGTGATTCATTTAGTCGGTAAAATTTTACAAGGATAGCTATAAAACTGGAGCCTACCCTTCTCTTTCAAGAGAGGAAAATATGATCATTTCAAATCCAACCATTATGAACTGTTGAAATTCTACACTATCTGTCAAAAATGCACCCATTTAGTCAACAACCTTCAGAACAGGTTGTGGTGTTTTTCTGCTTATGCATTCTCATTTTCATACACTTTTTTTTCTTCTTTGGTTTACATCTTTATAGAGGCTGGTAATTGGGAGCTGGCGTCAGATTCGCTACGGTTTGAAACCAATGTACAAATACGACTACCCTTTTCTTTTTTAAATGGCAAGTTCATTTCCAGTCTTTTGTTAACCACAAGCTCTCAGGCATTTTTATAGCACCATGTAATAACATTTTATAGCAGGCTCCTGGAAATGATGCCACCCATTTATGCTCTATCTTCACCATTGCAGAAAGGTTCATTTTTAAATATGGATAGATTTTTTTTTAGACATAAAAGCACCTAAAAGCATAACATTTAGATATAATTTTGTTTTATTGGGTGAGTCAATGTTGTACCATTAATTAAAATTAAATTACACAATGTTTTTTCCCCCGGCAGATCTGATATAAATGTTAGCGGGGTCACTAGCGCCTTATTTTATGTTCATAAGCCAATCTGTTCAGAGAAACATCAAATGAGAGCATCTGGCTTTGGCAAAAACAACTTAATGGGTTCTTTTTAAACACTTTTTTTTAGAACAGGCTACACACAGCTGGGGATGCAATGATCATAAAGCCAAAGCTTTTTGTCAAATAACGCCAGATAACCTCTCCTACCAAATTATAACCACCTTTCAGACCTTTTCACAGTGATGCCAGTAATACAGTTGTCGTAAAAAAGGGGGAAAAAAACTGTTTTTTTTCTGTTCCATAAAAAGCAATATTTTGCTTTTTATGGGACACAATTTTTTTTTAAATCTAACCTGAATTATACAAAACACAAAACCTCATGAGGTAATTTTTACTTAGCAAAAAAAAGGCAATATAAAAAGTGTGTTTTTTAAGTGCATGAAAAGCAAAGTGTGTCCATGTTGCTTTCTTTACAGGCGGTAAGAGGGAATGTCAGAGCCAGGTGCAACTAATAAAATGCTTAATTAAATCAAAGGTTTAATTGATCATTAGTAAGTGTGACCACCTCTGAAAAAGTAGGAATTTCTTTACAGTCTGCTCATCTGAAGCATTCAGGTGTGCGTCAACAGAAGGTGATTGAGGAAAAAAAAAAGCAGCAATGGTCTTAAAATTGACGACTGGTTCAGTTCATCAATCTTTGAAAGAGTTTTAATGACATTTTCGGACAATTTAAAGTTCATCATTTTACACCGGAAAACATCTGCGTTTTTAAAGAACCACAATTTTATTTCTGTTTTTAAAAACAATAATTTTAAAAGTAAAAAATGGAACAAAAAAAAGGATGGATATATTTT
Organism: Brachyrhaphis roseni; assembly: GCA_903066815.1. NCBI lineage: Eukaryota > Metazoa > Chordata > Actinopteri > Cyprinodontiformes > Poeciliidae > Brachyrhaphis > Brachyrhaphis roseni. The sequence continues at coordinate 59,298 of CAEFZY010003795.1, forward strand.
CTTCAACAAGATTTTGATATCTGTGGATTAAAAAAAGATGAATTAAAGACAAGATGGAAACTGTCTTTTGAATCTAAAAGATATCACTGGTGCTTTTAGTTTTTGCCTGTTGTGTAAATGAAGAAAACACGGATTCAAAATCTTTATTTTTTATATCTATATGTAAACATTTTTGTTGGCTCTCTCATTTTTATTCAAAGTTGTCGAGCTGCAGATTGTGGACTTGCTGAGGCGAGACCTGAAGAGAACTGGACAGATCCCTGCAAACCTCAAAATGAAGCAAAATTATTGAAAAGAGTGGGACAAAAACGATGTCAAGGTCATACAAAAATGATGACTTCAAGCTATTCACGCTAAAGACGGGACTACAAGTTCAGTAACTTGAGTACACTTAGTATTTCACACAAGGTTTTTTCGTTTTGACTATGTGGAACAAGTTTATTTTTGAAAGACTGAGGAGTGGTTTTCTCTTTTATTGTAGATTAAAACAAGGCACAAGACGTTCTGAGTTAACTCTGAGTTGCTGGTATTTTTACTGTATGTAGGTATTTTTTATTCCATGTGCAATGATTACAATGTAAATCCCACTACAATTACAATCAAGACTGACAAATGTTCACCGATTAAAGTGAAATCTGGAGGAAACTTTAAATGATACAGAAAAATTCTAAGCGTTTTCTATTCGCTAAAACACACCCAATATGTGAATGCATAATTTAACTAATATCTGTTCTGAGTGAAAGCGTCACTAATTTGAAAACGTATGATTTGCTTGGTCAGACTTGGATAGTGAGCATAAAGACTATCAAATATTGACAAAAGTGACTTGACTGTGGTGTTTGTAAACCAAAGTCTCTGTTGAGAAATCCCTTGGCGTCCCAACGAGGACAAAAGAGGAACTGGTGTCATTAGAAATATTTAAGAGCAGCAGATGCATTGTTCATCTGCTGTCATGATTCTTATTACGACCACAGACCAACCAGTTAATTAGCTGGACAGTTTTCAGACAGAAGCAGCTGTGGGCAACATATTGGGAGAGGATGTGAGGGAGCAGCTATTGGATACAAGAAAAACAAGAAATGTGAGAGGAGTAAAGGGGTGAGTTAGTGAGCCAGAGTGAAAGTCGCAGAGGATGGGAGCATCATCAAGGGTAATATGAACATAATTAACCCCTCTGATTATGAAATGTGTGTTAGTCTTTATTTGTTTTCCTTAAGCCATTACCGCTACCAATGATTTTTTCTGTACTAAACTACTGGGAAAGTGCAGTACTTAAAGGTGCAGTATGTAACTTTTATATATATAAAGAAGGAATACAACTCTCCCAACCAAAAGGCAACCAATCAGAGCCAGAAGGAGCGTGTTATCGTTGTCATGCAACACAATGTACTTGCTAACAAATGTGCCATTGGCGGAAAAATAACTTACTGTTACCGAGAAAATGTTTATCCACCCTCATTGGTGGCCATGCCAACTGGCCTAGCATTCACAACAAGATAGGGAAAAGCTAAAGTGGTAGCAGACAGCAAGGGAGGAAGCAGCACCACACAAGATTGTCCTCCTCCTGTCTCTGATTGGTTGTTAGGTGACTCTGTTATTTAGTAACAACTTCAACACTGAAGAGTTGAAGTTGTTACAAAGGTCAATTGGCATGACCTCGCAGCTCCAAAGATGGAGTGTTCACTGATAGAAAAAAGATCAAATTTCAGAGCTTTGGAAAAGATGGTAAGAGTTTGAATCAGCTGATTTCAGCTACAAGCTCATTTCTATGTGCGTCTCTAACACAGCTGTTTAGGCAAAAGTTACACAAACGCACTTTAATCTGTTAGAAAATAAAAACTAATCAAATTTTTTTAAAATCTGTTTTTAACTTCCACACAGCTTTTTGCAGACCAAACAGCAAACAGCCCAAACGTAGAACCACTGAGCTGAATTGACTCACTGAGAGACGAATAACACTTCCAGCTGTAAACCAGAAAATGGTGCCCAGACTTGTTTTTACCAATGTTTATCTTTTTTGCTCCATAATTATCCTAAAAGGGAACAATTGGACAATGACAACAATGAATTCATTAGGTGCCATCCTCAAAGTAGTACTGGGTACATGTCCAAAGTAGATTATCACCAGAGGGGATATTGTTAGTAACAAATCAAAAAATGCTCAGAAGACTTAACTGTCTGTATGAGGGATATCTTGCATTGATTTTATTTGCTAAAATGATTATCATAGATGTCAGATTTTGTACTGAACACAAGAGGAGTTTTAACCATCACAAAGTTTTGCCCTATTACAAAAGTAGCTCCAGATCCACTAAATCTTTTTAATCCACTTTTTAGACTTATGTTGTCACAAATGTTCCTTTACAATAAGTGTTCTCCTTTTCAATACCAATCTGGCTCTATTTGTTGTTCTCCATGTGCCTGCAGTGATTCTCCAAGTTTTTCCTCACACCATCCAAAAATATGAATGTTAGGTTAATTAGTCACTCTCCAGGTGTGCAACCTCTCAGCAATTAACCACTGTAGATACACAGCAGCCCCCCCAAAAAGATGGATGGGTGGCTTTATTGATGATTTAATGCTAAATCTAAAAGATAGTTTCTAGTTTCTCATTGGTTTGAAAAATACCAAACAAATGTGTTAAACATAAAGAGTCATATGCATTTATTGTTTAAAAAAATGTTGAGAAGCTTTGTGAAATCAGCCAGTGACTGGGTTGGGCAATTTTCAGCTTGAAGCTGCAGCATATAACTTTTATCAACAATATGCATTTTATGTATTTGTTAAAGCTGACACTATCTTGTGACAGTATAGTATGAGACATACGTGAAAATAATTGCGCTCCCCTGCCTCCTCTCAGTGGTAGTGTTGCCATCTACAAAAATGCACCGCTCCCAGTCAGAAAGAACCAATCAGAGCCAGGAGGAGGGTCTTATTGCTGTCAATCATGCTCAGCTTAATGCGTCAAGTCCACAATGATTTTGTGTTTGTTTTAAAATATTCATATATATATTAGTAAAATCCTATTTTATACAAAATTCTCTCCCACACAAGAGGTAAATAATAAATATTATTAGAAAAATAATTGAACTGTCTAACACATGTTATTTATAGAGTTTTATTGCAAGATCCCTAATGTTCTAGAAGTCTGCCCAGAGGTATGAGATACACACATATGATCACATTTCTGCAGCATAAAGATGTCCATAAATGCATGGAAAATATGTTAAGCATGTCTGGGCATTTTTCTGTGCGTATGCAGGATATGTGAATGTTCGAGTGCGAGCATGTGTGTAGGCTCTGTTCTGTATGCTTCGTGGGCTGTGCCAGCTGGAATCAGAAAGGTTGACCTTGGTCATAAATATCTAATCAGTGTTTGCTGTCCATGAAAAAGTTCAATTTATTCCTGACCCAATGGGAAAATGCTTCAGCCAGAGCCTCTCTTGCAGACAAAACGAAATTCAACTCTGAGAGGCGGTGAGAGGAACCTTAACCTGGTTTGGATGAAGTAGGACAGAGGCATTGTCTGAGAAAAATAAATAAATAAGAAAGAAAAAACAGTTCTCATCATCTGCTGATGAGAAGTCATCACCAGGAAGTTACAGATGGATAGCTCTCACAAAAAAAAAAAAACTCATTGTTTGTTTGGTCTGAAAAGAACCACGATATGGTACAATGAAAAGCCATCACAGCCAGCAAAGTGTTGGATATTACGTGTTTGATACTGTCTTACTGTCAAACTGAATAAGTGCCTGACTGAAATTGTTGGCTGAAATACCACTGCTCTTGATTCTTCCCTATTTCAACATCTTGTGAAAAGACAAAAAAAAAAAGAAGCATAGATTACAAGAGGTAAAAGCAGAATTTGAAACCATATGGATGCAGTGTAGAGAGGTTTTGAGGTACTTTGAATGCATGCTGAAAGTGACTGCATGTGTAAAATAGCAGAAAGGCAGCCGGGAAGAAATCGTAAAAGAAAGAAAAGGCAGGGGATAACTTGTTGTTTCACTTAATGAAGCTTGCTGCTGTGCCTGGCCTTGTGGCGGCCTCTTAGTGCTCTTATTTGCCTTATTAATATGCATGCTAATGTACCTATTTTATGGCCCAACAGTTCTGATTCACTTTAAAATCAATTATCCATCTGGTATACCCATACCTCGCGCAGGCTCAAATGTGTATTAATTTCAGCAAACATACATCGGCACAACACAATAAAGATAAATGCCTCGATTAGAGGCAGTAAACAAAGGAGCTAGGGATGGCTTTAATGAGATTTGGCACAAAAGGAGCTTACACTTTCTTAAATAATGAGCCTAGGGTCCCTTTTTCCAAATGCAAATTATATAAAGGAATGTTTCGCTGTCCTTGTTCCAATTTCATTTAGATAAGAGTGTCTCCAAACAAGTTGGCTGTTAATATTCTCACATGAGCACATCACTGCCTTTCTGCCTGGCATCTCCCAGTGGAGGGGGAAGAGTGCTCTCTGCGGCGTAGACACTTTAGTCTGTAATAAGTTCTGAAAAGTTCACTGTGCTTGTTAAATACTTCGACCAGATGAGATGGAGCTGAAAACGGCTCCGACGGAGTCCACAGACGCACTTGGCTGGACTCGTCAACTGTTTTACCACCAACAACTGTATAATCATTTTCAAGGAAAGGTCAGGCCTGCGGTTGCCGTGACAATTTAAGTAACTTTATGCAGACAAATGACGAGATCAATGCATAGACAAAGAGTTGATAGAATTAATTTACTGCCTTTGAGAGCACAACTACTGATGTTTTAAGTCATTGCAGAACAAGGAGAGGAATCGATTTTTCTTCAATAAACCTTTACAACTATTTGGTCACTGAAATAATTATTCTAACGTTTATTTTATGATTTGTGCATTAACTTAAATCTTAAATTAGTTCTTAACAGCTGTGGTTTACATTAATGTTTTGTATGAGTAGTTTAAATGCATCTTCAAAAGGTACAGATATAAAATGACATGATATTCATCCCTATGATGACCATATTCAAACATAATCTGCATGTAACTTGGTGCGTATTTTCATAGCAATTCATGTTGGGTTCCCTTTGTGAAAAAATTAGGAGAAGAAATAGCTTAGATTTTATTTAAACATAAAGTTTGACAAAACAAGAGCTAATCAGTATTTTAGACTGCCCAAATGAAATTGTCACCTGGATCATTATTGTAATAGGTTATGAAAATAAATGTAGCTATGGGTTAGGAATGCATGACAGTTTTTCCACTACCTGTATTTAAATATGTTTACATGAATCCTTATTTAAAAAACTAAATAACTACATTTTAAATCTGTCTAATATGTGTCAGTATCTAGAATTGGCAAAAATGCAGGAGCGCTAGCTTTGAATCCATCTGCTTCAGGTGGGGAGGAACCATTTGGAGGGCAATCATTTGCTTTTTATGGAAAAAGACTAAGTGATGGCAAATCCATTTGGTTTAGCCACACAATCAAATTATATGCATATGGAATGTGAACGACAAATAGATAGCCAGGTAGATAACTAGACAGACAGACAGATAGCCAGATAGATGGGAGGTGAGTAAGGGGGCAGGGAGGCAGAGAGTGCATCGGTGTTAAATAAAAAGGGACACAGGCATGGGCTGGATGGTAATGAAGAGGGGTGGGTCGGCAGCTGAGGTCCCTGTAGATGAGATCTCTCTCTGACATGTGTGTCCCCTTCATTACCCATTAAGGGGGGCACAGTGATGAATCCTTAATATGACATTACACCAATTTTCCTCTTCATTTAGTCTGCTAATGTGCTGGTCTGCTCCTATATGCCCAGGGGCTGCCTGTACCAGACTCAACCCGAAATAGACCACAGTGGCCACTGGTGGCACACCTTGAAGCAGCCTAATTAGGGGCAGCAACCACCTAATAGAGCTTTTTAGATGGGGGTAGTTTACTTAGTTTGTTTTACAATAGGTAGAACCTGATGCTTGAATGAGACGCGTATTGGCTGTTCATCTGATTTTATTTGAGAGATATCTATCATTTACATTTTATTACGTTCTAACAATAATGCATTCAGTATGTTTTAGTGGGATTTTATGGGATAGGCCAGTAAAAAAGTATGATCCAAGGAAAAGAACTTATGGTCTCAGATTATAAAAAAATGGTGAGTATTCTTACTCAACCCCTCTTTACTCTGATAACTCTAAATAAAATCCAGTGTATCCGACTGCCTCCAGAATTCACCTAATAAGTAAATTTCCAGTACCTTTGAGATTCAAAACTTCTGTTTCAAGGGAGACCTAGCCAAGAGGCAGCTAAGATTATGCAACAACTACAAGTACTTACATAATTAAAGTGCCATACAAATAATTATTAAAAACACAATTTAAAGAATTCATCTCTAGCGCTTTCAGTATGGACTTAAAAGTGCTCCATGAAATAAGTTCAGATAATTTCCGGTCTTTTTGAGCAGAGAAGAACTGATCGGGGTTGATGTGTAGATGGGTGGAGTTGAATGTGGAGTAATCCTACATGAAAACCTGCAAAATATTTGAAACTAGGGCAGAAGGTTCATCCTTCAGCAGAAAAATTACCCTAAACATACAGTCTGAGCAGAATTTACATGTGACACAATGTCACATGTAAATGTCCAGTCAAAGTCCAGACCTAAAGCCAGTAGAGGAACGGACACAAAATAACTCAGACTGACTAAGTTTGAGTTATTTTGCAAAGATGAATGGGCAAAAACATACTTCAAAAGTTTAACAGCTATAATTGTATCCTTTTCCTTCAACTTCACAATGACGCATCACCTTGCCTTAGGCTTCCACAAAAACATCTTCATAAAATACAATAAAGTTTGTGGTTGTGATGTGAGAAAATGTGAAACAGTTCAGGAAGTGTGTGTATTGCTGAATCCAACTCACTCAGCATGCCCATCCCTAGCATGAAGGCATCCATGGTGTAGGGCAGACCCCGGGCTCGCCCTCGCGTACCTGGTGGGAACATCACCTCCTTGGGCTGGGCCTTCTTACATTCTACCTATGTACAAACACACACACACAAAAAGGCAAACCATTAGACTGTGTAGGTACACAAGAAGACAGATCTGACAGGGCTGTCTCAGCTCTTAAAGCTGGTTTCTGTCTGACTCACACACAGCTAGATGTTTTCCATGGGAGAGAGAGAGAGAGAGAGAGAGAGAGAGAGAGAGAGAGAGAGACAGGAAAAAACACGACTAAGTCAATCTGAGCTGCTCACATTTTAGAGGAAAGACTCCAAGGAAAACTTACAATCGTGCTCCTCCTGTATTAAAGCAAAGGTTATTGCTCCAGTGAGCATGTACCCGGAGCCTGGGGGAAATACAAGCTAAAGTCTTTTCAGAGTTTTGAGACATCAGAGCAGGAGAAGCTCCGTTTCTACCATCCTCTCAGTCGCAGACTTTTTTTTTTTAGAAGTTAAACATCATAATCACCAAAGAAGTAATAACTGCAACAATAGATGTAATTCAAGCAGCGCTTCACCCAGTAAAATAAAAGTTTTTTGTCTGCATTCCTAGAGTTGAAGTCCCCAGTGTCCCACCGCCTCATTCCACCTGCAGCACTCATCTTTTCCCTGCATTTATTCCTCTCACTCTACCTCTCACATATATACAGGTTTGCTCATTTTCCCATCTAGCAAGACTGACATCCCCTCCTCCTACATAACACATATCAAATGAGGGATGTGACAGGGGCAGATGAGGGGAAGAAGAAAGATGAGAGTGCTATTTACCACGTATCCATCCTATCTGTAGGAATTACAGCAGCTGACGGCGTTGCCTCGGCCCTGTGTCTCTCGGTTGTTCTTTGGTAGGCTGAGTCCGTTCACCATCCTGCACAATCTATTTGCTCCACTGCCTGCTTGGCATCAGCCTGTCCATCTGTTTGTCTGTTTGCCTCCTGGCTCTCACCCGCTTTCTCCCCACTGCCTCCACTTAAGCGGGGCTTTCTCAGCTGCCGTGATTCACATGTCATCCCGGCCTGCTGCACAAAGACAGGCTCTTGCACCGCTGCAGCGTGCGCATCAACTGAAGGTATAGCTCGGCACCCATATAAATAGGTCTGCAGCTCCTGACAGGCCGGTGGTGAACATTATTATTCACACACAGAGCAGCAGGCACAACATGCTACCGCGAGTTGCCAAACTGAAGAAATACTTCATGCCTTGAGAGGTTTTCTGTGCCGAATCGATAGAGTAACAAGCGGCGTACACTACATCCAGCCGAGAACAAGACATGTAAAAAGAGAGCACTAATGAAAAAGGTTTCTATCACAGAGGGGGAAGTTGCTGTGTTGCAAAGCTGTGATTTGTTGCTGTTAGTGGCCCTTTTTATTTGAAGCAGACCGACTAAAGTACACAGTTCCCTCAGCCACTTTGTAGCTGTCACAGCCACTCTGGCCTCTACATTCGCCTGGTGCAGTTTGACATTGTGCTGAAGAGAACTCAGGCGCTCCCTATAGTCAAGAGAATGACCCCCGGCATGGAAGCGGGAGCCGGCTGCTGGGACGAACGAGTGTGTCGGAAATCTCAGCACACTGCTGGAATTTTCATATGTTCACACGGCTGGGTGACAAATACGGTCGAGTTCCACCCACGCCGCAGACGCGCTGCTGTCTGATCAGCCGTCCTCCTGTAACCCCTTCTTCTTGCAGTGAGTTGGACGCTCAGGTGGCCTGCTGGGAGTTAAGACAGAGCCCCGCGTGTGAGTCATGCCTACATGCTCTCAGATACGAGTCTTTGATATTCAGAGCGAGGGCTCCTTGTCATGGATTTAGAAAAAAAAAAAAAAACAGTCAGAAGCCAGGATCTGTGGTGGTGTGAGCGCGTGGGTGTTCACCTGCATCACAGACAGAGAAGTGTGTGTGAGGGAGGCAGGCAGGAGCTTTCAAGAGTCAGCTAAGTTAAAGTAAAAAAAAGGGGGGGGAGGTAGAGAGGACACGAAGACAATTCAGAGCCTGTCAATGAAAAGCTACAAAAGGCTCAGCAACTGTGAGGGCGAAGATTCAAATTTTGCCAAGTGGAAAGTTTTAGCGGCTGAACCTTGAGCAGCTTAAGAACACTGAGTGTACAGGTGTTGGCTCAAAGTATTTCCAAGAATTATGGCTTGTTGAACTCTCAAGGACTCTGAGATTTTTTTTTTTTTAAAGTCGTCGCAATAATGTGTTGCGAAAAGTGCCGAATCTGAACCCACAATATAAACATCAAGGTGGCATTGGGCAGCATGTTTGCCCTGTTGGGAAAGCCAACACCCCATTAACCTGCCTTGACTTTCTAAAATTTTGCAAAGACAAAGAGTCTGGGAGCTGCAGCAGCCTCAAAACACACAGGTACAGATTTAAACCTTTCAGCCATGCAGCGTTCACAAGTTCCAGCTATCGCAACCTAAGTGCTTCTAGCATAAACCGAATGAGTACTTTCTGTGCTGCACTGATATACAGCAGTAAAGCTAAAACAAATCTTTTCATTAAGGTATATCAACCACTGCTTATGATTGCCTGCATGCAGGGAAAAAGTCTCCTAAAGGTAAGGCATTTATTGGAGCAGATGTGTTAGACTTCGCTATGATGTCTGAACAACTTGCAACACAGTTTAACAAGGTATAAAATAGTCCAAGCTGGCATCAGGCCCAAAATCAGTGTGTGGTATAAGGGGACAGATATTGACATATAGAAGTCAGAGGGGTCCCCTGCTTGCAAAATCTTGCATGATATTTAAAGCATTTAGTAATACACATAGCAAAAGAGTCAAAGAATTTTTTATGCTTACATAAAGCATACATAAAGCATTACTCTAACAATTATATATTTAAAATATGGATGAAGAAATCTTATTTGCAGTACCAAGCCTAATATTTTCTAGAACATGTCCCTTGTAAATTGATTTTTATTTGATCAGAATTAGAGATGCGTAGTTTTGCAGTGTAAAGGATTTAGATAATTTAGGTTGTCAAAACTGCTAAAACTTTCCATTTACACTGTTCAAAGTCTGAAAAGAGAAAACCAGAGAGTGACTACTCCTACATTTACAGTGTCAGGAAAGTGCATAAAAAATAGGGAAATGTTTAGATATTGATGTCTGATCTTATTTTTTACACCTACAAGATAAAGTGATTCACTTAAGTGTAGACACCAAAAATGAACTCCTCTACAAAAACGTGCTTTCTTAATACAAATCTTAATCTTAATAGTAAGTCTTAACCGTCTTTGATTTAAATAGTTTCAATAAAATGCTTGTTATAGCCATACAGTAATCTGACATCTATTTATATTACTTGAATTTTCTGTTAAATATCCATTTGTGTAAATAAATGTTAACTTACAGTTATTGTAAGATGTCTTCATTTTTTTCAGAAGTTTTGATACATAAATACATATTAGTAAATGTTCATGTTTACTAAAATATCTTCTGATTTCTTGTTTTTAAAATAGTTGTAATTTAAGCTAACATTACTACTAGCTAACGGATACAAGCATGGCCTAAAAAGCATGCAGGAATGATACAACTCTTTTTTTATTTCAGTCTGTTCCTTTAATTCTGCAACAAAAAGAAAAGCATAATTCAAACCTTTATTTTCAATATGTAGCATTATTTTCCCAGGAATCAAAGAAGTTGTTATATCTCTGTTTTAAATAAAAACCATTAGATCACATTATATAAACACTATGGCATCCTGAGTAGTGGTATTTTTCCTTCATATTGTCATACTGTGAGGATCTCATACATATGTGGTTCTCCGAAAGTTGGTTTTCTATATTAAACATTCAAGCTCTACATCGAAATTATTACACACCCCAACAGGATTACTTTATGATAAATGTAATAAAAGCCTACGGCTGAAGAAATAAACAACCCTCCTTTGTTTTGACTGCATGAAAGCTACGACATAGTGGAGAAGCATGCCAGGAATGACCTTTTCAATGCATCCTCCATCTATATTAACCTTGTAGGTAGAACGGAGAGGTGTGGGCGGGATGGACTGGCAGTGACTGTCCTTCAGGGACCAGCGATGTGGGTGTGGAGTGTATCTGTGTGTGTGTATGCGTGTGTTGAGGAGGAGGCGTACAGCTGCTATTAACTTCACCAGTGAATGAATTCCATCAGTCGACTGGCAGACTGGAGAAAAGGAAACGGTGTGATTCATTTACTCCCAGCTGAACAGTCAAAACACACAGAGTGCATAGTTAAGGACTGTCACAGCACTGACTGGCCAATGTCGGGCCTGGTGAGGGTGTGATTACAGCTAAAAAAATAAAGTTTCAAACATAGTCTAACACTTTGGCTTTTCAAACAAAACAAAAAGGAAAACTAAAAACAATTTGCAACAACTGACATTAAACCTGAAAAATCAATGTTTTTGACAAGATTTAAGACACGCACCGAAAGCCAGTGTATTTCAATAGATCCTCTGATCAGCAGACTCCTTGTTCTTTATGAAGACTTTAACCATGGTCAGTAAAAAAAACCTATAAAAACAGGACAATTGAGGGATCCAAGATGTACGATGACAAGTTTTAGAAAAAGCAAAACGATGCCATCAATGGCGAACAATCTCAGACGAATCATTATGGTGACGATCTCCCTGCATGGGTATGGCATATAAAAGGTAAAGGATATGGGGTCATTTTCAGGCCATGCACACCCCGTGGTGTTTGCTCTCCCCCTCTTACCAGACTTTTATATTGCAAAATAATATTGTCGACATCCACACTAAGAAGCACATTCAGAAGTAGCACCATGATCATCAGGTTGATGTCAAATGGCCTCCATCACTTCCTCAATCAGCAGATTTGAACATCTCTGCGCTTTTATGGGACATCCTGGTGAGCGGAGTGCAAAGTGGATTTCCACTTCTTCATCCCTCAAAGCTTTCCTTCTTCAATGAAGGGTAAACATCCAATTACTTACAGTCCAGGACTTGTAAGGCAGCGCTGCATGAGGGACTTAAACTACTCCGAAGGGTGGTCCTTTTCCCTTATTAGGCGCTTGATGTTCAAAGAATGTGAGGAACTGACACTCTTGAAAAATATATATATTTTTTAAAAAAACCAAAGGCTTGAATATTTCTGTGTAGAACTCTCCTTTACCACATTCACAACATGCTCAGTTTACAGCTGAGGACAGGATGTCCGGCACTTATTTTTAGTGTAGTCATTCACAACTTCAAATGTTAATAGTCATTCTTTGTTCAGCTACGACGTTTGCAGTCCAGCAATTCACCAGTACTGCTCATATTAACTAAGTACTTTGTTGATTCCATTAGAAATCTTTTATACAATGGACACAAGTTTATAATATTATATCCTTCATTTTTATCAAAGAAAATTGAACTGTACGATTTGTGGAATTTTCGTGGTCAACTATGCACAGAACCTTAAAGATTTGATGTTATTAGATAAGCAAATGTATGTTTCTAACAACATTTAACTAAGCTGGCTTAGTTAGCCAGCTAACTCAGCTAGCTGATCCTTAAGTTAGCTGAGTTAGCTGACTTAAGGATCAGCTTAAGTTAGCTGATCCTGAAAATGTCTCCAACATCTCCAGTTAAGTGATGAAAGTTGTCAGATCCGGGGTTAGAGGAAAAAGCAATCCAAACAGAACCTCTAAAACCAAGAACTATAAACCTGTCAGTGTGTCAAGCTTCATTTATTGCAACAGCCTTGTTTTGTTGCTCTGTTAGCATCATTGTGGTTTGATGTACTGATGTAAGTGCCAACATTTATTCAGTACAAGTCAATAAAAAGTCACTATCAAGTCAGTCATTTGTGGTGTGTTTTCTTTTTTCGTTGAGAATGCACGGAAAGCCCACCCAACTTTAGGGTTTTGATGTATAAAGAATCTGGTCTTAAACAATTTAAATCTAATCTTAACACACTGTATCATTGAACATGTAATTTTTAATTAAATAAAGAGGAAGCCACAATAGAAAGGCTTAAGAAAAACAAAGTAACCTCTTCCAACAAAAACTCAGCGACATAACCTTCAGATTTTAGGAGGCTGCTTCTTTTTCTTTCTGTAAAAAGAAGCACAAGCCAATTTATATGTTAAAACTATTTTAATGATGTAACTATAAACACTACTGCAAATGCAAAATGTTGTATCATAGTTGACTTTACCTGATCAGACAGGCTAGTTAATTGGTCTTTAATAATGATGATGGTGATTATAATCTCTAAGGTTTTGTGTGTCATGTTTTGCAACACTTAGTGCATTTAGAATGGAGTCCCCCCATATTTTTGACTACATGCTTTTGAGTTCAATATACAAACGTAGAGAGTGATTTAGCAGACAGCATTATTATTCTTTTGAAATTCATGATCACCAATTAGTCTCATTCTGATTTGCTATTGGGCACAATAATCATATAGTGGAAAAGGTGATATTGTGACAGCCCAATTGGAGAAACACCTTCCTCCAGGCGATAAAAAGAAATGCCGATCATAAAAGCTGCCAGCACAGGTGGTGATGCAGTGTAGGTGGACTTTTTTTTTTTTTTTAATAAAGACACTGAGATAAGGAGCAGAAATCAGAAGCAAAAACCATACTAGTCCTGCACAGGTGTTCAGTTTTTCTCAAGCAAATATAGCAAAGCCATAGGGCTTTTTGAACTACTGTCACTCCTGTGTGGATGAACTAACAACAGTTTTAAAGAACTAAACTGTATACCTGGTGTAAATAGATCTGTTAAGAATAAAAGGCTTCAGATGTGTGGATATGCTATAGTTTCACACTTTCCTTTTTTTTGGCCCTCACACAGGGCCAAAAAATAGAATATTTTTAACTTAATATACAAGTTAAAAATATTGTTGTATTGCTTAAAGATGAAGATTATCTTATTTTCTTTGTGAGTAAATCCATCAATCCATCCTCTAATTGTATTACTCTGATTAATTAACTTTTATCTCAGTTTTTTTTATGTAGATGTAGTTAATAGTCTCTTTTTTTATACCTTTTTATGACTAAATATCTTAATTTCATTAGGATTTTGGAAGAAATCCTTCTTGGATTTTTTATGTTTACCTGGAGTATATTGGTTTTGTATCACCACTGAAGCAATTAAGTTCCCTCAATTCTTCATTTCAGCGCATTTATGTACATTTCTAGTTTTGCCACCCCATTTTTAAATTTATTTACTCATTATTGTTTTTCTTTTTTCATTTATGTGTGTAGGTATGTTTTGTTTTGCCTTATTGTGTATGAAAAGTACTCTGTAAATTCTAACAAATTTTAATAACACATTACAATCAAAATGTTAATTGCAGACTATAGAGCAGTTAGTAAGATTTCAGTGCTTTTAAGTTTCAAAAACTGTCTAAAAAAATCCCTGTTGGCTACTCATCTTTGAACTGTGACAACGTTTTTGAGATTACAACTTTTGTAGCTCAGCATATCGTTTCAAGGAAGAATTTAATTTAAAGATGACATCTCGGGTAAACAATTTTTCGACATGACCTCTTTGGTTATTTATACTACAAAATACAGACATCTGATGTGTCCACCATTATGAAACAGCATCCATACTCCTAGAAGCACTTATCCAGAGATTCTCTGACTACTTGGCAGGTATGCTGTTGCAAACATCTTTAAGAACTTGTCACAGTTCTTGTGTGGATTTAGGCGGTCCCAGCTGCTCCAGTCTCTCCATGTAATCCCAGACTGGCTCCATGATACCAATAGAAAGCCTTTGTGAGGGCCAAACCATCTGTTGCACGACTGCTTGTGTTTCTAGCCACTTGAGCGGATTCTTCATATGATCAAAGCTGTTTGGCTTGGGTCAATCTGCACAATAGATTTTTGGAAAACAGATATGCTCCATATGGGTGGGAATTATAAAAAATAAAACAGTTTGTTGTTTTACTGCGAAAATATTAAAATATACTTAAAATGTGTAAGAACATTGTGTTTAATAACGTAAAAGCACAAAGGCTTAGGCTTATCATAAACTGGAAGATGTTGACCCACTGTTCACTGTAAAGCAAGTAGACATCAACATTGCCTGAGAAAGAGACACCTGCTCTAAAGCTGGAACAATCTAATTTAACTAAAATCTACAGTTTTTGTGGTCAGAAGACACAAAATATGGATTTCCCCCCCTAATAATAAGAAAACAATATTTGGTTAAGGTGAGGCACACCTGCCAATCATGGTGGTAGCAGCATCATGCTGGTGATCTGCTTTGATCTCAACACTGGATTAATGAAGAGTGAGAACTTTCTTACTCTTCATTAATCAACGTCAACCTAGTCAGTTGTTCCAACAGGTCCATGACCTCAAACACACCAAAACTGGTTTTGGAATGGATAAACGAACTAACCTCAACGTTTTGAAGACATGGCAACTTCACCTCATCCTTACTGAAACTTGGTGGACTACGCTTCAAAATATTTTGATGAGTTCTATTATTTCTCTTAAGTGCTAAAATGTATTTCTGTCGCAGAATATACGTTTTTGAACACTATCACGTTATAACATAATAATGTGATGTGTAAATGTGCTAATTTCATCCAGATTATGTTGTTAATCTCTGACAACAAAACTCAAAAGTAGGAAGAGGTTACCAACCTACAGAAACAATAAACGTAGCATGCTTATGCAATATAATAATCACATTTATACAAGATTATTATCACAGTTGTACAATATGTAATCATATTTCTACAATATAACTTTCAAGTTATAAAGTGATAGTGTTCAAAAACTTATTTTCTTCCATACGCTTCTGTAGGTGGGAGAAGTGGAGAAAAATGTGTGACATGGCGAGACTTGCTAAATGACATTTATCCGAACATCTGTAGTTTGAATATCTTACCTTGAGTGGATCCCAGAAATCCCACAATAAGCTAAGCAAAATACATTGCCGTCGTATGATGTAAAATCATTCAAACGCGATAAAATGATTCAGGTAAATCAAAAACAGACCCAAATTAATGGCTGTTTATGTTTATGAAAACCTATCGACTAAACCGCTATGTTTTAATGATTGTTTGTTAATGTTCCAAGCTTTCATTAGAGCTTCTACTAAGAATTTCAGAACATTTTATGTCCAAACAATAAAGAGTTTTGAATAAATACCTGATTTCCTTAGTACTAAATCAGATGAGACAGACCAGTAGAGCCTATTTGACGTCATTAGTACTGTAATTGTGCATTATGTCACAAATGCATTTTAAAATACTGAAAAACCTACCTTGAAATGTTTTTGGTGGTGATTTGCTGTCTTTGAAAGTTCAAAATAACAAAATAAAAATTATCTTGAATGGTGAGTCCATTTTAATGACACACTACTCGCTTATCAGAGCCAAAACTTGATTATAATTATGCAGTATTTTTAAGAACTAGCTGCACTTCCACAACAACCGGCTGTGGAGTGATTAAGGAACTTCTTTCCTCAAGAAAACAGAATTTACAAGTTTCTCTCAGCTGTCAAAGAGACTTCTTTCCCTGTGGTATTATATAGACATTCACATATGTGGAGGTGTGATGAAAAAGCTTTGAAAAGCTTTGAAAATATTTGAAAACCGTCATCCCGTCCTCTATCTATTGATTTTTACTCCAAAATATTTACTAGTTTTAACACAAGGATGGTGGTTGCAGAAGCTGGAGGATGTTTTAACAATGACAGCCCCAGAGGAGATAATCAATAGTTTTATCACATCCTACATATGCTAAAGCAGGCGGGCAGAGGAGCCAAAGTGGCTGATGGGGGTGAGTTATGAGATTCTTGCAAAGCTGCACCCTGTTTTTAATTATATATGAGACAGAATTCACAGTGACAGAGAAGACATGCCCCTGAGAACGAGGCCTGGGTGGCACATGAACACAGGGGGCTGACCAAGTCGCTTACAGGTTCAGTCACTCACATCTGAGTGGGCCCTGACCCACTCCACCAACGGAGCTCTTGAGAGGAAGGACAACGAGAAGGTGGGCTGTCCTGTACGTCCACAACCTTCCCAAGCGGGGTGGAATTTCTGTCGACATCAATTATTCACGAGACCATCTCAGATAACACTCATGGGCAGGATGGATGAGGTCTATTTCTGTATAGTACTTCATAAGGATGAAGACAGGGGACATTTTTTACTTTGTGTGCTTCAGTCAGTGAATAACCACTGCTCTATGACGAAGGGAGGAAAAAAGACTTTAAACACAAATTCTTTTCCCTTTGCAGATGTTGGAAAATGTCAACACCTTGTAGAAGATCTGAGCATCACATTTATTCTCTGTATCCAAACACCTTTAATGTGCTGTAGGTGTTATCAGGAGGGGGACCCTACAAAGGCGACAAAAGCTTCAGAAAACTGACCCTGGTAATATCCCTTCACACAACACCAGCTCAATATATTCCCATATTTTCTGCTAAGTCTCCCTAGACTTCAACCTGACAGTTTAAAATATTTCTTTGTGTGCTGTTATTTATAAAAAACATAAAAGCTATAAATAGCACTTCTGGAGCCAGGTGGAAGATGTGAAGCAGCAGATCACAGATACTAGTAGAGACATTGGTGATTGGTGAAACTCTACCCGATCTGTGAAAGTACCATGTCTAATCTCTTCAGTGTGGATGTTATTACTGAGTGAAGAATACTCAAAGTTATTAATTTTTAGTATTTTGGAAGTGTTTAAAATTAAGTCAGAGGGGACAGTGATGGAAGTAGCTAGAAAAAAGAAAACCGTATTTTCTAAGAGATAATGACTACTCACTGCAGAAAGGTTAAAAGCATTCCTACATTACAGTTCTTAAAGATAATTCAGGATTGGTTAAGCTCATGCATCTACATTTACTGGCAGTCAAAACTGTAAGTGTCTCTCTCCCATCCATAGTAGTTTATTTTACACCTCATAAAGCCCTCATTAGAAAATGTTGACTAAACGCTTACAGTTGTTTACGGTTTCACACTCTGTGGCGCAACCCTGGGTCAGATGTGTAAAATGAGCCACAATGTTGTTGGCAAGAAAATGAGTGGAGGTGAAAACAACAATAAATTTCACAACTTTCCTTCCAGCCTCCCATGTCACATAATTTCAGTTGCTATATATTATCAGGACACAAAAGGCTACTTACAACTGATCTCAATGAAATATATGTTTTGGCAAGCGCTACATCAATGAGCCCCACAAAGATTTAAATTTAAATAAGCTACTGGGACTTTACCTTTGTGTTTATCGCTGATGGGCAAAAAGGCTTTTCTTTTCCATTTTTCAAGTTACTCTCACGAAAAACAATGATGTATGTGGACCTTACTGATAAAACCAATAAAAACAAATATGTTTAACAATATCTAATTGGTTGCATTTTTCTAAAATGCAACAACTATTACAAATGCCATCATAAAAAAGTGGGGGGGGGGGTACACCCTGGACAGGTCACCAGTCCATTGCACAGTCAGAACAAATATGTTTCATGTTTGTCAGAACAAATTGTCAATTTTGGGCTCAACTGTAAACAAAGCTTGAACATTATCTAGTGTTCCAATCATCTCAAAACACAGATCAATCTGGTTTAAGAATGGATAAAAGAGTCTTACATTAAGCCTCTGGAATGCTCTCCTCCAAAAAAGATTATACCAACTTAAAGGAACTGTGCTAATTCTGCCAAGAAGAGTTGTCCAATTTCCAGCTAGAACTTTACCAAATCCTTGTTGATAGCGACAGGAAGTACGTTGTTGTGATCCAACTTAACATGACAAACAAATTTTAAATAATAATGGGGGTATATGTAAATATTTAAGCCTGTTTTTGTGTTGTTTTTTTTTTTTAAATTCTGTGTGAATTAGAATAAAAAACGTGTGCACTTCATTCTTTTTTGAGGTGTTATCATTTCACCCTGAAAAATTAACCAGCTTAAATAAACAAAAGCAATCCCCAAATGATGATTATAAAATCAACACACTTGATGAATGGAAATTTATTTCTAATCACAATTTGAAAACTAAAACCATGTTACATTCTGAATCAGAAAAACCTGTGAATTTACTTGTGACATGCCAGAGATTGTAAGAGCTATGAAGTTGGCTTGACATTATTGCCTTGTGTGAGTTTAAATTCACTCGAGCAGATGTTTTTAGCAGCTGGACAAGCAACAGTGGACTGCATGAAAACATGCCACAGCTGACCAAGTATCTCTCTGAAACATAACCGAGGTGTATTCAGGGATTTTGTACATTTAAATGTTTGTGATAACACGGGCATTTGGATTTGGAAAAATTGACCGTAATTTCAGTCTGAATAAAAAAACATGTGCATCTTATTATCGTCAGCATATAAAGCTTGTATCTTTATTTTCCCAGCTTTGTAACAGAGCCTTTAAAGCTGTTTGAAGGATTATTTCTGTTCAGCAATTGTACTAGGTGTAGAAAAGACACACTGCATTAGGACATCATGGAAAATGTAAAGAAATAAAATGATAAAAAGCAAGTGTGGTTTTACAGGCCTCCTAAATCTCCTAAAACCTTCCTAAATACTGAAGGCAGAGAAGTGCAACGGAGACATGTTAGTAGCCTTCAGGTGTTGCCAGAAAGCTGAAGAGGAAATTCATTTTTCAGCATCACAGTGAGTGAAAAATCATCAAACGAAAGATGTTGGAATGGCCTTAACTCTTGAACTTATAATGCATGCATATCTCCTATTAAAGAACATTAAATGTTGTAGTTGATTCAAAATATTTTTGACAAAATATTAGGATGTCAAACATGTTATTGTTTTAAACAGATTTCTTAGTTGTACAGATCAATTGCACTAGCTTTATGACATATTAACGACTGAGAAAGTTTGAAAATTATTTCTTAGGGGCGTGTTCCCATTAAGAGCCACTGTTAACACAATGCCCTTGTTGTACTTACGGCTAAATAACCATATCTGCGTGTTCTAAGAAATCAATGCATCCTTCCAACATTTAATTTGAAACATAGTTTTACAGAATAAAATAAACCCTTTTATAAATTGATAATTGTGCTATTATTGAACTATTTATTCGGCACATTTAGTCTGTTAATTAGCACTTCTGTTTCCACTCTAGTCATCAGCAAATTACTGTACAGTGCTTAACAAATGCTTTTGTGAGAGTATTTTTCCTCTTGGTTAAAGGTGGCAGAAGTGAGACTTTATTTGGAAATAATGTGTCACCTGCTTGTAAAATCCAAACTGGGACTTGTTGACATTCAGCATATTCACATGTGACAGTTTTTTTAAATTTATTTATTTTTTGGTTTCCACAGATGTACATCAGCATGCCCGAGGATCTGACAGAGTATACTACCGAGTATTGCTATTTCTGCCATAGATTTAGGTTTCAGTTTTAGCAGGGAATGCGACACCGTGTGAAGGCTACGCCGGGATGCATACTGGGGTCGTATGTGACTTGGTCTGTTCCCAGGTGAGAGAGGTTATACTACTCCGGTTCTGTCAGTCAGGCAGTCAGTCAGTCTGCTGGTTTCAGGAGGAGGCCTGGGAGTGAGTGCACACTTGGAAAAAAACGGCGGTGAGACAAGTACTCCCTCCAGTCAATCACGGCCCACGAAGCTGTTCAAATGATGCAGGATTTCTCAAGAGGCTCACAGGATGGACGTGGGCGAAGGAGGCCCTAATGTCACACTTGCTACACTGAGGGCGGACCTTGTCAATTTATCATACGTGACTGACTTGATGGCTTCAAAAGTTGCGGCAGAAACTCTGAAAGGACCGTACGACTGGTGTAAATAAAACCAGCATCGCTGGCACTCAGCAGAAGGTGTTAATCCCTGACTAATGAACTCTGCCTCTGCCAGTAGCTTTCTTCTTGCACCCTTGGACATCCCCACCTGTGCATGTGTGTTTGTGTAAGCGCATGTGGCAAAGGAGGGAGAAAAAGAGGGGAGTGTAGAAACGAGAGGAGAGGGACAGGCTCCACTCTCCTGTCCCCTCAGCCTGACAGGCAGAACTCAGCCGCACAATTTCACGGTTTGTGGGCAGTACACACCACTGCTTTCCCATCCCTGAGACCCAGAGACCCACAAAGTGTGGCTATGTGGGAGTATTAGCTTGTGCATATAACACACATACACAAACACTCATGGTCTGCTATTAATAGTAGGGCAAAGAACAAATCAAATATTAATCCTTCAACTCCCACCTGGAATTGTGGGGGTTGGGGAAGAAAAATGTGTGAACTTACCATTTTGTTATTGATTTCATGAAAATGAATTTCACAGACTTTCTCTACGATGTCTTCACTCTCAAAAGTTATGAAACCAAATCCTATGCAGAAAGAGAAAAAGAGGGGAGGGAGGGACAGCGGGGAAAAAAAGGAGTTAGTGGAGAGCCCCAACAAAACTTCAACAAGTAAAAGAGAAAGCACACCATAAGTTGGGAGTATCATCTCCATCCAGATTCAGAAACTATTCGAGTACATCTGTGGAGATTGGTTTCCATGTGCAAAAAAAAGAGAAAAGAACAAGTGAACAAGGCAGACATTGTCCTCTTTAAATCAGGAATATGATGAAATCTGCCACATTATTAAGGGCACTCAAGGACCCCCTCTACAAAGAGAAGATTGGAAAAACAGCACAAAGCTCATTTAATGAGATCCAGGGAGCCAGGGCCCTGCATCTGAATTTCATTAAATGCATTTTGTGTTCTTTTTATTGAAATCTCACTGTATAACAAGCCCCCCATTTTTATGTTAATACGGGCCTTAGAATGAATGCGTCGTTGACAGAGGGATTTTCTAGCCATATTTATAGGATAAAAGCTTAACCCCTCTTTTAACACAAAGACAGAGCGAAGAGATAGTTTTTACACTTTTGAACATGAGTGGATTGCGTCGCTCTCCTCTGTGTTTTGATGGCAATGCACAAAGCAATCCTGCTTCTGTATGGCCAGGGTTGAAAAGAAAACATATTTGATTATTTTTGCAGAAGTGAAACTGTTAGCAAGCAGAAACAGCGAGTCGGACTTGGGCGACCAAAGCGGATCGTAAAAACAAATCACCTCTGCTCGCGCAAAAGCTGCTATCAAAACACTATAACCAAGTTTTTATCTGGTACAAAAATATTTTGCACGTTATGTTATGTTATACCCTCAAACTTAAGTGTGTTTTATAGGGGTTTTGTCATAGAATAGTCGAGAAGCCCATAATTTTGAATAAAAAATAAAATGTAAATCTCAAAAGTGTGGTAGCCCTGCTTACACAGATGCACACAAAATCCAGCATAATTAGTTATTTTATAAAATTACTACTTTTAATGAATGTCAATGTTAAAAGTTAGTCAACAGACATCCATTTTTAAGCTTACAACAAGCCGTGTGGCATTTAAAACCATTTCCAAACATTTTCGGCCCACATGTAAAGATACCACTGAATCCTGAACACACCATCCCAGAAACTGGTCAGAGTGGATGAGAAAAAGGATAGAGTAAAATTCTGAGGCTTTAAGATGCTGCAAAAGACTCCAGACTGGGAACAGATTAGACCAAAGTACTTTTGCATGCGAGAATGGCCTAGTCAAAGTCCAGATGATGTTCACATCTACTTTTAATCCGATTACAAAAAGCTTGAGCCAGTTTGCAAAAAAAAAAAAAAAAAAAATATATATATATATATATATATATATAGGACCGTCATTTTAATTTTGACATATTCAAAACGTGTAGCGACATCTTCCAAAAGCAATGTAATTGCACCAAAATGTGGTAAAAAAAAAAAAAATTCCCACTCTTTATGTATAGTTTTCCTTACAATTATTCACAGTAAACTTTCACTTTTACTTCCAGCAAAGGCATACTGTACATATTGACATAGTACAATGTACACAAACTGTGTGAGAGATGAGAGATTTGTCGGTGCTCACTGTACTAAGGTGGTTTATCCCTCCAATATCTGTGGCTGCATTAGGTCATTGCTGGCAAAGCTGAAAATCAATGAGCACGGCTGCTTTATGGCAACATTGGATTTATAGGATTTTTTAATCAAACACGATTAAATTCTTGTATTTGTACAGTATTTAATACTATAGACCAATACAGATATGGTGAGTTTAAAAAAAAAAAAGCACTTGTCGCTCAATGACATTGATGTTAAATCCTTTTGTTTAGCAGCTTTGCATGTTTTCACAGTCACATCTTCGCAGAAACAGCAAAATTAACAATATTACAGTACATTAGAGTAAGCTGCTTATTCTATTAATTCATCAGATCATCCAGACAAACACAGATTTCCTTCTAAGGAGCTGTTTGTGCTTCTTACCACAGCAGGCAGCCTATCACAAATCCTGACATTTTTAGTTCTGTCATTCGGTCTTTATCGCTCACTCACACTTTTTCCCCCCCATTTTGCTCTTGCTTCATTTCCTCTCCTATAAATAAGAAAACGATCATCCTCAAGCTCCTTTCCTGACATATCGAAATAGTCTCAACGGAAAATTTAATATGGGAGCTGATTTAACATGAAAATCTAATGTAATGAGATCTTATGAGACAGGATGTCGATTTCCAGAGAGGGGGCACATGTGAAGGGCTGGTCGGGTGGAAGAGCAGGTGATCTGGACAGCCAGACGAGGGTGGGCAGGGGGGTTGGAGAATCTTTTTTTATTTTTTCTGCAGCTCACTCCACACCTCCAGCACAGGGAGCACTTTTGACAACCAACAAATCAACCGCCAGCAGTAATTTGTCATGGAGGAGTGTGGGGAGAGAGAGTTGAGTCTGGGGGAACGTGGATTGAGAGAGAAAAAGTAGAATAAAAAAAAAGCAAAAAAAAAAGCTGGAGATAAGGGGAGGGGGGAGTGTGCTGAGGGGGAAGAAAGACAGAAAAAGTGACAAGGAAGGAGGTTAACACACATGGCCCCTGTCGCCACACTCCTTCCTACCGCTACAGGCAGCTCCTCCATCAAGTGACAGGACATTTTCCACTGCAGCACTGTACCCAGCGAGGTCACGGCCAAGCCACACGACCACAGATACCACCAGCAGGGCTCGTCCACCCATGACCGCATCGCTTTAAATGAACAAAAAAATAAAATAAAATTCTATGGTGTCAACTACTCTTAGAACGAATCTGTCAGCTACTTTTACAATGTTTTTTTTGGCACACGTACAATAATAATAACAGCAAAAAAAAAAGGTCAACATCAATATTTTCCTCCCTTGCTGGCTCAGGACACATTATGTCCCCTGTGGGCTGTCTGAACCTCAGTCTCTGCTTTTGCAGTGTTGCTACTCTGTATTACAAACCTTAGAGGGAATTACTGGCCACAAAATTGCCCCAGCATTGAAATCTTCCTCCTCCTCCTCCTCCTTCTCCTCTTCCTCCTGTCAGCACAGTGAGGATTGTCCTCGGGTATCCTGGTCCTTCTCCTCCACCTATCCATGCCAAGCAGCAGGCTGACCTCCACAGAAACTATTAAAGCCTGTCAACTCTTACTGACACAAGTCGAAAGGTGTCAACATGCTCACAAAGAAGAGGCTTTCACAGCTTAAGCAATAGCCTGTAAATGGAAACACGTGGATGTCTTGTAGGAAGGATGATAATAGGTGTTATGAGGCTACTGGCTGAAGCCTCTTGGCTATACTCGCTCACACTTATTAGCCAGAACTGGCCTTGGCCTTCGTCTCATCACTCGGCGGGATCGGCAGGGAGCCCACTTTCACGGCCCTTTACCAGCTTCATCATGGCCGCTCTTTATTTCGCACTCAGGTTTCTCTTGTCTTTGTTGTTCTGATGCTTTCCACCCACCTTCGGTTGCTCAGGCGTCTCCAAGACTGACAGACAACTCATTCTGGCACACGCGTTTCATTGGAAGACTAGCAAATCGATGCAGAGAAGTTGCTTTTGGCGTGGAATGAGACACTGGCGCTTTAAAATTCATTCTTTCAAAACTTAAGATGTCTTTCATTTTTCATTTGATGATTTGAATGACAATCTGCTCACACATTAGACATGGCCTCAAAGCCTCAGTTCATGTAAATGTCTATTTATTCACCATTTTGTTCAAGAAAAGTTAGAGTCCTGGCACGGAGGAGAATTTGTACCTGTTGTGGCGTATTGTTGGGAAGATTTGTGAGGGCATGAAGATGCATGGCGGCAAAAACAAGGAGGACACATTTACAGCTGCTACAGAGGCATCCCCAACTCCCTGATGACTGCAGCTAAATATAAAGCTGTAAGTAGATGACAGTGAATTGCCAAGCACATATGTATCATCACTGATATACAAGGTGTACACCTGGTGTTCATTAGAAAACCTTTCTGGGTCGGTGTTTGGCTCCAACAAATAAAAAAAAACACAAAGAGAGTCCCAGTTGGAGTGTGCATGTCGTGTTTTCTTCCTGACGATCGGCATTGCTTGAACGTTTGGGGGATTAATTGCAAATTTATGTTATTTAAACTGATAATGCATTTAAACTGTCCTGGTATTTAAATGTTTCCTCTACATTGGTTATTTACATATTAACAAATGTTATTTGTACACCAATTCATAATCAATATGGAATTATAGTGTATTTATCTAGTGTTACATATTGAAGTTTGAGAAACGCATTAAGCGAATGAATATGTGCAACAGTTGGAAAATCTTCCCAGTCAAACAAAACAAGTAAGGTGCATCACTTAGGAAGCAAAGAATGGGAAATTAAGGAAAACGGGAAAATATAAATTTGTAGGACACTTGACCTGAACTGTCATGGTGCTTTCACACTGTGTTGTTTAGCTCAATAATTAAAAAAAAAACAAAAAAACAGTAATATCAGCTGTTTATTGGTAACAACCTGCATTCACCCGGTACATTTTTGAATTAAGAAAAGATTCATCCTTATTTGTACAAATGGTAGCACTAATAAAGGGAGTTTGGAGATTTAAAAATGTATTGACAGCAAAATACATTATATCCACAGTTTACCCTTAGATATTGTAATGTAATATCCCTTTTCTTGCCTTTTTATGTTCTAGATGCAAGCTGTAAAACTAGAAGGATTTGTTGAGTTTTTCTAAGTAACCATGCAAACTGTAACTAGCAACACAAGACAATACTCATGTATTCGTCTGTATAATATCCATTTAAATACGACATGTTATATGTTCCCTAATGGTCTAGTACTAGTTGTGCCTGATTTGAGTACAAATGAACTGTTTATTACCACAACTATCAGCACATAGGCAGCCATATTGTATTTTAAATATCAAACTTTCTAAGACTGATTTTGATTTGTAGGGCAACTTCAGCAGAAAAACAGATAGTAGCATAATGTCAACATGAAACTCCCCTCTTAAACAACTGCTTTCCCTGTACATTTTTTTTGTTCTTGCAACCTGTGCATAAATGAGAAATTTTCTGGTTAAATACGCAACAATGATCACCAACATGACCCAGAAACATTTTTGAATCCAGATTAAAAAATGGCTTTTCGCCTGTAGTGTTTCACCTTAACTGCAAAACCACTTTTACACATTTATTACAGTGATTTATTTCAGTTGGCATAAAGGACCCATATGCATAAAAAAACCCCTAATGCTCCAACAGTTGGTGCTGTATATTTTCCTGATGTGAACTGCGTGTAATGAGAGCAGGCTGCTGCTGAGCAGCTCTGACTACTGGTCCTGCCAACAAAGCCTAAGTAAGTGCAGCAACCTGGAGAAAGTGTCAGCCGTGTCTCCTGGGAAACAAAACGGAGGGATTGGAGCCCCCTCCCCACCCTCCACACACACACACACACACACTGACAAGACCTGCACAGACACACACCCCAACAAACATAACCCAAACCCGTGAGGCTGACACATACACAGTTGCACACGTACTCTTATGCCTGTGTGCTATAGGTCATCTGTACATCCTATGTGGAGTTAAAACTGCTCCACCTTTAGTTCCCCAATGAATCAGTGATTGTACCCTAATTAAAGATTATCTAACCCTCACCTGTCTCCTGAACAGAAAGTCTGCAGAAAATCCCTCTTCTGTCTTCGCGCGTGTGCGCTCTGTCTTCTAAAGCTCTATCTTGTAATGCACAGAAGCAGACAGAGGCAGTCCGAACACCCACGGCACAGTTAGACTTCTTTGATCAGTGTTTCCGTCTGCTATTACTCGAGATCTAGGGCCTGAGGCATTAATCCTGCATTTAATACAGTCAACGGCACAAACTTTCCAGCAGCACAGAGCCAATCAAGCTGGGCGCTGACTAAATTAAAAAACAATTGTAACAGAAAGCTGTTATTTTTAATCCCTTAATATTGCCTTAACAATATTAACTAGTCATTTCAGTGTAAAACTGACAAATAAAATAAAACCTCATGTACATGAGAGAAAATATTATAGGGACATGAAATCTGAACAGATCTAATTGTAGTTGTGTGGAGAGGCGGGATGAGCTTCGTCTGAGCGGAGGAATATATCAATCTTCCCATGTTAAAATATATGGAAATGGACAAAAAAATGGAAAACTCAGTTTTCCTTTACAAGCACAGCTTTCAAGATTTTGATGTTGAAACTCAATTTTGTATAAAATAAGCTTAATTTGCATCTACATACTATTTAAGGAAGCTAATTTAAATTCTTACAACGTTAGGCATTAATTCCAATTTATCCTTGGATGAATATTTAATCAAGGTGTAAATTAATATATATATTTTTTTTTTTACAGATGTGAGACATCTTAAAAATGAAATTTTCCTTTATTTCATCATTAAGTAAATTCTTCCAAATCTCCTTCAATGTTCTGGTTTTGTTCTTAATGAAATATTGTAATATCTACTCAAACAAAACTAAAATGACAAAAGATGAAAAAACTTTAACAAATTAAAATAAATACAGTCAAAAAACTAAATTAAAATTTAGTTTCTTGAACACAAGGGCTCAAAAAGTTATATCTTGGTGATCGGATTTGCATATATGCTCCACTTTTAAGTACTGCTTTGATACTAGACATCTAGTTACTGCAAACAATGACTTGCTGTCCAGACTATGTCAAATATTTTCAAAATAAAATTATATCATCAGACACAGATCTGGGATTACTTTTAGCTTTTTTATATATACATATATTTATATATATACACGCACGCTTTATGCATCTGACACTAATATCAAAAACAGGAGAGATTATTAAAGTTTAATTAATTGTTACTAAAAAAAGTACAAATGCAGTTCATATGTACTTTTTATGTATTGGATAGTGTGTTTATGATTTAGCCATACATATTCATTTTCAAATGTAAATTGGATCACTTTAGTCCTTTAATGACAGGCTGCTTAGAAAAAAAAAGAAAGGAAAAACTTAAAAAAATATATGTCAACTTCAATCTAAAACGTTGTGTAGGTGTGTGAATGCTGCAGCCCCCTTGGGGCTTCACCAAAGCTAATGTCTCTATGGACCTGATCAGCACAGTGTGGAGTATGTCAAACCTCAATTTGAGCAAAATATAAAGGTGATGATTACTGTGCTGTATGTGTAGGTGGCTGCATGAGCAGGTGGTAGAAGACTTGGCTTAAAAAAAAGAAGAAAAAAAAGAAAACAGGTCACAATAATCACACGTTGTGTGTTTCAGATTGTTAGCAACAGTTGTCTTGCTTTTAAATACTGAAACTAATTAGGTAAGACAACATTTAAAAGGACATCTCATTACTGAAAAACATCATGAAGAAGCTTTTAAGAACAGAATCAAATAACGTGTCAGCCCCGAGAACAATTAGCTAAGCAGCAAGGCCATAAATTGATGTAATTAGATAGTGGTTTGACTGCGGTTCCTTTCACATGGCTGGTCTTTATGATTTTATAATGCCCCAAAAACTTCAGCTCTGATCAATAGAATGTCTTCATTACCCTTGACTTCTAAAAACAGTGGATGCAAATGACAAAGTAACACCTTTAATAGTAGTATTTATAGTTTCATCAACAAACCAACAGTACTGCTAAAGGATTGCACTGTCTAACACGTGATTTTATTAAGTGCTACAGTAACAATATGGCAGCTTCCACTGCATATTCTGCAGAGCAACTGGGCTCAGCATGCATGCTGAGGAAACTAGTTTTTCTATGCTATTTAGGTCAGCTTTCAGTGCCGGCCATCAATTTCTACTGTCCTACTTAAAGAGACGCCCTGGCTCTGTACGATCACGCACAAACCTGAGCGCACAAACAACAACACTAGGATTACCTATGAGGCCTGCCATTAACTTTATTAATGTATTTATCACCGAGCTTTATCCAAAGCATCACGTTTCTGAAAATATATCCCTCGACATAGCTGTCCACACAAATTTTAGCTCACAGCGGACATCTGATCGGAAAGTGGTCAGCGGTAATAGACATCTCAAAAGCACCACAGTGTGAACTCACAAAATAAATGTAGCTCTCTCCACCTCTTTAGTGTAAGTTCAAATGCTCTCTAACTCAAAAAAGACCCTCATTAGTGCCAAACAATGTAACCATAAGTGTGAATTTCTCTCCCCCTATATGATCACAAGGCTGCTCAAGCAACAACTGAATAGAAGCAATTATCTATGGAGAAGGTGACTAACTACCCGTTTACTCAAAAGATCCTGAACAGCAGGCTAAGAGCGGCATGTCAAAGCTTAGCTGAAAGAAGCAGAGAAAAGAAACGTCAAATAAACCCAGAATATAAAGAGGGAATAAATAGAAAGAGTATGATTCCGATAAATTAAAACTTGCACTCAATTGGTATTCGAACTCAAGTGTGAATAGGAAGACCTTAGAAGTACAGCTGAAGTTGTTCTGAAAATAAAAGACAAGTATCTGCCAGGTCCCAAACTTGGGACACGTTTTCAAAAAGTGACAAAGCCGTTGACTGTCCACTGTCTGATTTCTAGGATTTTTATTACCTGTAAGATTTTTTTTCTAATATGGAAGATGAAGAAAAATGTAAACAAAAAGAATGAAAATCTCTATCCAGTTTCTTTTTGTTTTATTTTTATTTTTTACCTTTTGTTATATTCCAACCACAGTATATTTTATTGGGATTTTATGTGATAGATTGACACAATGAGAACAGAGTTATGATGTGGGAGGGAAAAGGATACATCTCTTTCAAAGTTTTGTACAAATAGAAATTTGACTCACTCCTCTGAGTCACCATGAAGAGCCTTGGTATGTCTAACAGCTTTTCACATCTTGAGGCTGACATTTTTACTCATTCTTCTAAGCAGAATAGTTCAAACTTAAACTGCTTGAAGAGCTTCTGTGAGGATCAATTAAGTCTTCTCAATTGGACAAAGGAATAGACTTTGACTAGGCCATTTTAACACATAGGAATGCTTTGATCCATTTTGTTGCAGCTCTGTATGTTTAGGGTTGTTGTGCAGC
This sequence comes from Brachyrhaphis roseni, assembly GCA_903066815.1. Taxonomy (NCBI): domain Eukaryota; kingdom Metazoa; phylum Chordata; class Actinopteri; order Cyprinodontiformes; family Poeciliidae; genus Brachyrhaphis; species Brachyrhaphis roseni. Next base: position 89,605 of record CAEFZY010003795.1, read on the forward strand.
ACAGTCTAGTCTTTAGCACAGTTTTCTGTATTTTAAGTTTATCCCTATTTAGTTCCATCCATTAAACTTAACATACAGAATACACTAGACTCTTAAGATTTTTTTTTATTTTTCAAATGCTTTTTTTTCCCACAATCATGTATCATTTTCTGTTCAATTCCAAAATTGTTTTTTCGTCTTTGCCTATTACCTAGAATTCATTGCAAATACAAAAATTCCATGCAGAAATAGGCTGAGCCTACACGTGCATAAAGTCAGAGCCCTACACTGACATACTGAGATACTGAGTGAAATGTGAGTATACACAGTAAGCTATAATAGGTGGCACAAATTACCCTAAAATTCTTCCAATATGCACCACTTGGACCACACATTTCCACCCAGTCAGACATTCCTGGCCCATTTGGCAACACCACTGTGACTGGCACCGTTTAAAATTTACAAAATGAGTTCCATTGCTGGCTGAGAGGTTAATGAATAATCACAACACACTCAGATTCACATATCACTTCACCAAACCATTTTTACCCGTGCACTCCCTCTTTATGGACAAAATGCACTCTGAATGCACCCTCATTGTCCTTGCACACATGTCCCAGCACTCTGAAATGATGATTGTGCTGTGAAAGTAGCTCTTTCTGTGTGTATGTCTTTTTTTTTTTTATATAACTGAAAAACATGTTCATATATTCTGTGTAGCCCAAAAATGTCAAATAATGGTAAAAGAAATGGATTCTGGTGGGAAGGTTTAGACCGTAGGATACATGTTGTTAATGCAGAGCCAAAGAAAAACAGTAACTATTTTTTGCTCGTGCAATTAGGTCATGAGACACCAGGATGTGCTTTCCAAAAAGTCCATTTAGCAAAGTAAAAAGATGTTCCCTGCATCTTTCTCAGCCGCATCTTTTTCTCTCTATGATAGTAAAACGCTCCAGTAAACCTTTAAGTGTAAGGTGCCAAGCTAAAGACAGGATCAGCAACAACCAGAGGATTCATTCTCTCTACAAAGAGAAAGAACAATCATTCACAATGTGGACTGGAAGTGGTCAAACAGAACAAAACAGAAAATGTCTTGTGGTCTTTTGCACAAATCCTACAACCACTCAAATCTCATGCTACTCTATTTTTGTTTACATTTTGCGAAGGAGGAAGTTGCACTCAGTGTTTTCCTCAGAGGTTTCTGTGTCGTTTCCTTCGGTGGTGGTTGGTGCAGCGTCACCACAGGGGAAGAGGTAAGCAGGTTTTTCAAAAGGTTTGGCTTGTTTGACCAAAATGCATTGTGGAAGCGAACCGCACCTGCCGGAAATGTAGCAAAGGTTTCAGTTTTGGTCCCCAATAGAACCAAGTCTACAGGACAATCAGGTGTGAAAACACACTCAGTACCAAAGTATGATAACACAACCTCAGTAATTTTACCCCTGGAATCTCATACCCCTGCTGAGTCATTTAAAAATTTAGGCTGGTCTAGCAAATTGGACATTTTTCAAATTTCATAGCCTATATACACTTATACTTACTTTATTTGGTCTGTGGTGTAAAAAACATTCCTGGGGACTTAGCCTAATCGATAAAGCAACCTCTCCCTGCTATGGGGTGAAGCAAAAATTAATGTTCTCTCCTCTGGCGTAATCCAATTTCTTCTACTAATATCCATACAGTAGATGAGATGAACAAATCCACCCTCACACAAGCAGAGGGTGGAAAAGTGAGGAAAACACACATAAATCCTGAGAAATGGCCGCCAGATTCTCAGTGGTAGTTTTATCCTTTCCATCTTCTCACAGTGTTCTTACTTAAAGACACACTGCAGGTCTAACACAAAATACATATGATTAGCGAGGAGGTAACTAACAAACATGAGTTGGGTAAACACTGGCCAGGGTACAACAGAGAGGCCAAGACTAGACGAGATAAAGAGTTTTAAAACTGAGCAAAACCAACCTGAGGATAATTGCTCAGGCTGATAGAATTTCTTCTGCACAAAACGAAGTATGGCTGTAATGAGATACAAAGGTTTTCTACCACAAGGGGATTCTTCATTCAAGAATGTCAGACTCCTTTGTGCCAAGCAATAGGCCTGAGCTTAATAGATGTCTCAATTTCCATCACATACAGTAACAACCGATGCCTGGAGAAGACAGTGGGAGGTGGGGGCAGGAGCCGTTCCAAAAGGCTCCAAGGCGCTGGGATGAATTTCTTTTGAGCTGCAAAGCAACGTGGGACTTGAAATGAATCAAACAGATATGCACCTTTTGTATTTTCTGACCTATTGATGGAGATATCAGTTTCATTACACTCAATTAGCATTTCTCATTCCCGGTGAAAGTGGCGGAATCAAAACGGGGGACACAAAGAAGCCGGTAAATCCAAAGAGATGGAAAAGAAGTTTGCACTTTGAGAGCGGAGCGTAGGCTGATGGGAACCCAGAGTCGGCGCTGCCACCGCAGGACCCACCGAGGCCAGAAGCACTTAATAAATGTAACCGTTTGCAAAACATAATAAGGCTTTAATGTACTGAATTATTTGCAAGGAGGATGCAAAGTAAAATTGAAGTAAGTGGCAGGAGCAGCCAGATTGTTATTAATATTGAAGCATGAAGTAGGTTTTAAAGGCAAGACACAAAGGCAGTTCATCTGAAATGAACACTGAGGATGCCACTTTACAGAGGCCCATTACCATTTTGTGGAGCTTACTTTAACTGAGTGAGCCAAATGCTTAGAGGCGGAACCGCCACTTGTGTTTATTTTATGGATGCTTTCAAAAAAAACCCCCAAAAAAACAAAAAGAAAGAATAGAGGACTCTGTTCCAACAGGCAGCCTTTTTCCTCTCAACACATGTGCACAAAGCACACAAGCAGCGAAACGTGACAATATGAAGTCACCCGGCAATTGAGAATGATGTCACTCTGATACTATTGACCCTGGTAATCAAGACAGTCTTTCATCAAACGTCTGTCTCTAAAAAACCACACTCTCGCTCAGAGGAGGGGGGAAGAAGGGGAAAATAGAACCGTGGATTGCTTCGAATACAGTATCACAGTTCAACTGCCGAACTGAATCCGTCCGCTACATCCGGGCTCTGCTTAATTGCACTGTAATTGGGTATATAATCAAACGACAAACTGAACATGGCACAGCGCCTTCATAACTTCAGAATACCCTTTTATCCAATGCCTTTGGGCAGTGATTAACATAGATGAGAAAGCTCCGCAGAGGGCCATCGCTGCTGCTCTTTTTGTTGAAGTTATTTAGCGAACTGATTTGTGTTAGTCTGTTCGCTTTTCGAAGAGACACCTGAGGAATGGCAGGGAGAGGTCATGATCTCAAATTAGCAACAACATAAAAGTGTGAACTATGAGAAAGTCTGAATAAATATAAAGACGAGCTTCCAGATGTTGGAGTGTTCAGATAAGGCTTGTGACTAAATACTGATATTTGTTTAACTTTGAAAAGGTTTTAGGTGGAATTAACACGTTTTATATCTGACAGAAAAAGTCTCTCTGAATGAAGGTCCATTTAGCAAAAGCAGTAAGCCAAACAGCTTCATCCCTGAAATTACAGTCTGGTTTTTCAATTTAAATGTAACCCCACCATCTATTACTAAGACAATCTAATTCAGTCTTACTTAAATAAAGTGATTATATATAGTGTTTATATAGTGGGGATGTTAACAGTTTATCAAAATTTGATTTAAAAGGAACATGACAGATTTCAGTAAATATAAGTAGTCAGACATCCTATAAACAAATTAGACAAAAACTGTATTTCACAGAAAGAACACTGTGCAGTATGACGAGATCACACCTGGATATCATAAGTTTTTTAATCAACTCAGTCTTTAACAAAAAGCTTTAGTATTAAATCAGCAGTTTTACTTCTTAAATTTCTCGTGTCAGAGTTGTTTGGAATAATTCAAAGGTAGAAAAATTCAGAGCATTACTCCTGAGCTAAACATCAGAGCATCAAAAAGACTTATTATTTATGTATTTATAATATAAGACTATAAAGATAGGACGGTTCATGGACAGTCCAGTAACAACAATGTAAAACAAAGTCTCTGCAATGTAGGATTCAACTCTTATCCACTGGTATATATCCATATTCTAAGGTATCTGTTTTAGGGGCAGTAATATTTGCAAGCAGTTGGAATAATTTCTGGAAAACCTAAAGATACCATAAAGATGGTCAAAAACAGTCCAGGCTCTGTGAAAGGAACCGAGAAAAGCTCTCTAGTTTAACCAAAATAGTGGAATCCAAAGCAGATGCCAACTTGTGGGTTGTTATCCAGTCGTGGTATTCTCTCGGTGGTCACAAATAACTTGTATGTTCTCTTTCAACCAAGTACTTAAAAAGTTGCCAGATTCAAGATTCAGAAGTGGTAGAGACTTCTTCAGAGCTTCTGTAACCTAAGGTTTTTGTCCAACGAGACAACAGAAAAAGTACTTCCATTTCTTTACTTAGAAATAAGTCACAAGAAAATGTTTTTAGAGTAAGATTTTAATTTTTTTTAGACTGTATTCTGATGAGTGACAGTACTATTCAGCTCCTTAACAACAGATGGCCTCTTTGTTTTATTTTTTTGTTGTCACACTGCGCATACCCAAACATATTACAAGATAAACAAATGCAATGCCATCCAAATGCCCGCAACAATATATCAGCCACGTTTCTGCAATCAATCGACTTCAGTTTTTGTCCAAACACACACATGTTCATGTGAACCACAGATTGGCACCATTTGGAAATTAAGAGACTTTGCATCTCTGTTTAATTTCTCTTCACCCCTTCTCACAATTTTCCTTTTAACTTTGCCTCTTTGCAGAAGGGGAGCTCATTTCAATCTCAAAGCTCACATCTGTGGAAGCAATGCAAGCTCTAAATGAGTGGATTTAATCCTGCGCAACAGGGCTGGAGCACAGGAAGTATTCAAACGAGAAGCTGGGAGAGAAGTAGTGAGTGGAAAAAAATAAGAAGGAGACAAAAGGAGCAGAAAGGCAACAAGAAAAAGAGAAATGATTTTGTAACCTCCGCTCATATCTTTCCGTCTGAGGCAGAATCGGTGTTAGCTCATCCAAGAGCGAGGAAGGCAGGAAAAAAAAGGGGAAGGAAGGGGACAGAGGAGCAGCTTAACAGACAGGAGTTAGACATGTTTATTCATGCAGTGAAGCAGCTGAACTATATTGGAGAGGGCTTCAAAGCAGAGGATGGCTTCACGTCCTGCATGGCCTTCTCCTCTGGCTAGGCTTTCTGCATTTGGCCTTTGAGTGAGGGCCTGATCAATCCCCCAGCAGGCTGCCGGGCACCGGACCCCCCGTTACCATGAGGCTGCTCTTTGAACAGATCCTGCCAGGGGTCATTCTCCCTGCGCTTCATCATCTTAAAGGTCAGACACAACAAATGGCTTGGAAGACAGTTGTGTCCCAGCCTATAAGCGCATAACTAGCCACGATGAGGGCCCACGACCAGGAGCGAATGGAACACAGAGCGGACGGCGTTTCCCTTTCATCCTAATAATGCGGGTATTTTAATACGTTTCAGGTGGAAAACATCAGGCCAGATATAAAAGAGCTCGTGCTAATGTACAGCTTTCTAGAAATGATGTCTTCAGACTCATTTACCTTTAATAGTACCAGCCGGAGTCTTTCAGAAACAGCAGAAGAGGGAAATTTTGAAGCAAGACTCAAGTCCTTTAATAATGCTGTGTTCTCTCAGCTGCACAGCTGCTTCAGCGCATATTTAAATATTTATGATACAGAATAACATTTTTTGACACTGGAATGTGTTTTTTCATTGCTGCTTGAAGCCAAACATGACATATTGTGTAAATTATAGAAATATATAAGATTTTTCTATGTCCTGTCACCCAGAACTGCACTGTCTATTTATTTATTGCAATGGAAATAAAGTCTAAAGCCAAATCAGGAGATGCATTGTGAAAACAAAACAAATAAGCTCCGTCTTAAATTCGCATTTAGTATCTCCCGACTATATTTAAAGAGGCATGTGCAATAGACACAAAATAACACAAGAAGTGAATACATATCATATTGCATATCAAGTAAAACATATTTAAAAAAGAGCCACAAGGTTGCAGGGGAAGAGGTAGAATCATTTTCTCTTTATAAGGCAAGCAGCTGCACCTTTTCTCGAAAAGCTGCTTGCTTTAAATGATGCCTTTTCAATTTGATGAAATGATTGTGCACACCTGATCTCTGCTTTGAGTGGCAGAGATCAGGTGTGCACTGAACAATTTAAATACTTAAGTTATGAAGTTGTTCTCTTGAGGACCAAAATCCACCAAATGGGCAATGAGTGCGGTTAAGAAAATCTACAAGGTAATTTATTCACGTGACAGTTGCTGATAAATCACATCATAATATCAATTTGGGAGCATTCTCATAAGTAAAGATATTACTCACTTCCAGACACTTCATTTCAATATTGCAGTTTATTTCACTGTAGGTAGGGACAATCTGTTCTTCACAATGCCCTGACGTGAAAGTTATTATAACAAATGTGAAGCCTGTGCTTTTTCTATACTCCGTCTTCAGTTTATTGCTTCTGTTTACTCAGTCTTCAAGTCTGCAGGCAGGCAAAAATCCAATGATTGTTTTAGTGTAATCATTGGATTTTTATTTGAATATTCAAGGTCACAGCTTGGTGATATAATACATAAAATCAAAGATCAGGTAAAGGTAGGGCACTGTCTGGGTTCAAATGAATGACAAAGGCAACAGATAGATCTTTAAGAAGCATCTTTTCATGAAACATTTGGTCTGAACAATGAATGTCTAAACCACACCATTTGTAAACTCACACATAAAACTGTTCTCAAAGTGTCAAGTTTAATTATATTTATTATTCAAGCCAGGCTATCACCTCTAATGGACACCCCTGATGATATAAAAAATATAAATTTTAGGAGGTATGAAAAAGTTAAAATGGTAAAATACTAAAGGTAAAGGCAAAAACCATGAAAACTCAAATTAATCAGTTCCTGTTTAATTAGTCTTCTGATTAATTTGACCCTTTGCCAACTCACACCCACTTTTTCTAAACACAATCTGCCATTTCTTCCCAACATGGGGCCACCTTTTTACCAAGCCATTGCATGAAAGTAAATTTCTCTTGGTGGTTAATTATTTTTGATTAAAAGATAATTTTAAAAAAATGCTAAAATTTCAAATATTCTGTTATTATTTGTGCATTTCCTTCCAAACACCTTACACTACACTTCTTCTTGTGATCGTGGTTCTAATCTCCAACTGGGCCTTGTTAGCTTCAAATTGACATTCAAGTTAATTTCAAAATTGCTCTATTAATCCCAAGGAGATTCTGATGCCTAATCAAACCAAAGACATTGTGAGCCATCTCATGATGGTAGATATGATTTAATAATATAACACCAGATTTCCTTACAGTAAACTAAGAGTGAATGATGACAAATTACTGGTCAATAGAGCAGGCATTGACACATATGTGGTATGAAAAAAGTTTGGTATAAAAACGACACTAGTTTCTCTTTAAAAAAGCAGTTATCTAAATTCTGTAGTTATGCAGGATGCCTGGTGCATATTGATGCATGGCCTATTTTATAGATTCAATTCATTTTATGAGTATAGAGATTTGTACAACTTTGATTAGTAACAGGAACATCAAAGAGTCTCCTAGATTCCGGTTGATAACTGTGAAAACATATATGTATATATATATTTTGTCCATTTCTTTTTTTTCTTATTTTTTTTTTGGTTATTTGATAAATAATCTGACAGTTTTACAAAGAATCCTAAAAGTAGAACAAAAATAGAAAGACCTTAAATTGATCAAATGTTTTTCTATTCTTATCCATAGCAGTTCATTTTTTAATTCTTTCATTCAACTATTAGGGTTTACAGCATCTTTTTTGAAAAAAAAAAAAGCTTTTTGAATTCCTCTTTCAGTGTTGCCAGAGTTCAATCATTTCATCAGTGATCTGTGATATGTTGGGTGGATGCCGTTTTTGAAGTAATAACAAAACAGAAGGGGAAACGCTGATGAAAAGATTGCCAGTGCATTGTCATAAAGGAACTCCATCTGACATAATAAAAAGAAACAGTCTGAATAGTTCAAAATACCACAAAATCCCCTGTTTTAACCGCTGCCAAGGATGAAAATCTGCTGGCAGCAAACTGCGTGAGCTTTGATAAGTTTGGCCATCTATATGAGATGTGTGGTGATTATCTGGATAGAGTTCTCTGTCATTCTGGCTGCCCCAATGAACCTACGATGCCAGAATATTCGCCTCAGGCTTCATGGTCTGAAATGGTCCCGGAAACCGATTTTTTCCGACCGCTGCTACACAGCTGTGACATCAGACAAGTTTGAAAACACTGAAACTAAATTATTTAAGAGATCCTCGCAAAGAGCCCGGCTTCGCATTTCTAAGAATGATGGAAGCAACAACAATTACTGCGGGGAACGACGGTGGCATGTGTTTGTTTTTCTAGCGTCTGTGGGAGCGTTTGCCTGTGAAAAAGGCATAGACGCAAGAGAACGAGACATCTCAAGATATGTAATATGACATAATGTCTCCCCTGCTCGAACCCCCAGCTGCTTGCCCACATGCCACAGATCCTGCACCATGTCTAAACAGATGCTCTATCAATAATGCTTGCTCTAGTGCCACACGCCTCCCTGGTGGCCAAATGCGGAGAGGAGCAGAGTGGATGAGAGAGAGGGAACGAGTGAATGAGTCAGTTTTTTTGGAGGGAGGACAGGAGGGAAGGAGAACGGGCAAGAGCCCAGAAGCTAGACTGATTACTGGGAGATGGATTCACCACGCCAGAAGAAGCCAAACGACGAATGAACCTACGGATGGAGTGTTCGACTTTGCCCATCTGCTCCACAGAAGAACAAGAGAAAGAGATTCCTTTCATTTTGCAGGCGCATATTGAAGCTATTTACTACCACAAAGAGTCATTTTTGAACAGGCTTGTTTCCCATTATCAAACAAATATCACTTGTATAATTTGTTGCTTTAAATTTTATGAACTTCCAAGATAACTATGTGTTTGCTTGTCTGGGGAACAGGGCCAAATCTGATAAGCGGTGTAGGTAAGTAATACTTTTGGTGTCCACTCTGAACAGAGGGTAGAGCACAAAAGTCTGCGTTGGCACATTTTAGATACATTTTGTTACAGCAACATGTTTTCACAATATTACTTTAATGAAGTGTAATAGATGTGAGAGAGTTAATTATTATTTTTTTTTTTTTGGTGAAAATCAACTCTTTACATGTTTGAGACTGGAGCCCTTTTTTTCTCTCACGCTGGCCTAGACCTTAAACCTAACAGGTTGTTGCTAGGTAACCAATGAGTGAGTGAGTTAGTTGAAGCCAACCACCACATTCACCTGATCGTGAGAGGTTGTGCACTTAAAACTTTCCGCTGACTAAATCCCCCAGAATTCTCTGCGGTTCTGGATCAGAGTTCAGTGAAATTATTGAAAATTCTTTCAGGCGCATTATCTATTGATATTGATCAGATGTCTATTGCAATACATATTATTGATTTATTGTCCAGCCCTACTAGGAGTAGAGCATTGGTTAACATATAACTGCAGAAACGTGCACAAGAAAAAGTCAGGGTAGCGTTCTGTCTTGATGTCACTCTCATAGGCGTTAAAGCAGATTTTTTAAACTGATGTATAAAATTTGTTGAATTCTGCTTTCTTAGGAGACCTTCAATGGGACAGTTCGCTGTGAAAGCAAATTTCTTTGTGCCATTTCTTGGCTCTCTGCATACTATATTTTATTGAAAATAAGCCAAAAAAGCTGATGCAAGCCGAAAAAAAAATAGACTAATTAGTCCTCCACTTGCTAAAATAAGATGCATAATCTTGTCACCTCCATGTTTACCAGCTGGCACTGGGCCTTTTGCATCTGATTGCACATAACCAGCCGTGCATTTTTTATTTATTTATTTTTTTTAAACCCAACTCAACCTTCCTCCGTCTCTGCAATTCAGGTGTTGCTGTGCAGACTACAGACACAGACTTTTGTGATGATGTCGCAGGAATGCTTCCCCTTGTTATGGCACCTCCTCGCATTCCCTGTTTGTGCATCAACATTACATACTGGAACTATGCACTTACCGCTCCTGTGTCAGCTAAACCTTCCTGCGGGTCTATTGTAGTCACGCGAGGAAGGTTTCTGCTTTGCTTTTTCCGCCAAGCAGTTTTATCTGAAAGTTATCTTGGTCCTCCAGATGTTGTCTTGACTTACACAGCTCCCCTTAGCTGCCAGTTCTTAATGATATTTCAGACACTTCAATTTGCAAGCTGGAAGCACTTTGATAACTCTTTATAGCCTTCCATTGCTTTGTGGGCATCAATCAGCTTTATTTTCAGCTTCTAAGTCATTTCCTTGAGGAGCCTGTGGTTATTGAGTGTACCACAAGCCTTGAATAGTCATGAATTTATCAGGTTCTGGAGGTGTCATCAGCTGGCACTTCCCTAATGACGTACCCTGACCTGCCAAGTCCAATTGTGTCAAATCCAGTCAAAGATTTTATTTTGGCACAGAGATTTAGAAAGTATAGCACTACTCTGAATCTTTACACATTTAGCTTTTAGGATTAAAGGCTCCTTTAGAGAAAGAACTAAATAATTAAATTTGAGGATATCAATACGTTTTTCTGTGCAGTATGAATTTAATTCAAAAAAAAAAAAAAGAATATGCTGCTTGTCTGGCTGTTGAAAAGTTAAAACTTCATGTCGTGCTTCAGAGTCTTGCGCAGCTGTTCCTTTTCCTTTGAGGAAGAAAAAAATAGAGCTTTCATGTTGCGTTTGAAGATGTTAAGTTGCTTTTTATTCAGGGGAAGAAAGGGGTCACCGCTGCAATAAAGGGCCGCAATCAAGTTTTCATCAATAAGCCTTTTAATTTCCCACTTGCCAAGGGAATTTATGTTCATTAAATAAAGCTACGTTGATGGCAAAGCAAGACAGAAAAGAAATCTACTATCAAACGTGATTATAAGCAGAGCAGTATCAACATTTTGAATGAATAGTGAGAATAAACAATTCTTTCTCTCTTTATATTCCCTTTAAAGGCATTTAGGGTCTAAGATTGCAAATTAAATCTGCGGGTATGAAAAATTGCTGCATTATTTTTGAACAAATTTTAACATAGCCATCAGACTCCAATTTGTGTGCATGCCTTTACGCACAAGCACCATACCATTCCCAGTTTGGATGTACATATTAGTTGTGCATGAGCAACAAAAACACATCAATGCTCCTTCTGCACCACCCCTGTTGTCATCATCCATCATAATCTAGCCATGCCTTCCACTAGCTGTCAAAACTGCTCTGGACAATTCACTTAGACTGTGTCAGCTGAACTGTAATATTTTACCAGTGACTATAATGAGGACTGGCCTGCAGACTCGTGGAAACAAACACATGGTTCCCTGCTCACACCTTGGTTGTGGTATCCATGACTTTGCCACAGTCATTCCAATTTCCCTGTTGCTGGAGGCTATACTACCATGCTAGTGTGGTCAGCCTTTGCCAGCTGGGAACCCAACCTATCAGCAATTGCAATATACCCCACTGTCTGCGCTCCACCATTATCTCTCTTGTTGATGCTCGCTTTCCTGAGAAAGAAATAGTTGATTTATAATTCCATATCTGAAAAAGGTTTCCAGAAAAGTTTGAGTTTAAAGGCACAATGATTAAAAAAGGATGCTAATCTTTTCCTCACAATATATTTGTATTTTTTGTCTTTTTAGAACTATATGCTAATAATTCCACATTTACTTAAATCTACTATTAAGTGTATTCTGTTTTATCCCATATTGACTTTGTATCAATACCAAAATAAGAATAAATGTATATTATAGAAGAAGTTACAACTGTGCTGATCACTGGTGCATTTTCTTTATGACTACAAATTTAACATGAATGGGCTGAGAATGGTTATTGTCCTTCGTTTTTCTTATACCAGAACACAATGAAGAAATTGTATACAATTTTACTCAATAAAATTGCCGTGAGCAAGCCATTTATATCTGTTATGGGAGAAACTGAGAGAGTCGTGCTGCTTTGACATCGAGACATGTGACAGAAAGTGATACAATCATGTTTATTCGCACTGTTCTCTAATGTTACGACAGAAATTCGGGAGCAAAACATTTCGACCAATTTCCAAAAAAGGAAACAAGTAAAAAAGTCAACGTAAAAATGTTGTATTTCTGTTGATTTGCATTTTTTTCTGTCGTTTTTTAGTAATTGTTTAACGGTAACAATTACTAAAAATAAGAATAACAATATAGATGAACGTAATTGTATTGAATTTTTGATAGAAAAATATCCCTCAGAAGATCTGGTAACTATGAAGCAAAGAGCAGCATTCTGTGTTCGGGTTTCGCAGCGTCTCTTCACATGACCATTCACATAGGAGAAAAATCTAATGTCAGCACTGCAGTGATCATCAGACTGCCGAGTGCACTCCAAATTTAGGGGCAGCTAATTAAACTCAATGTGGCGGCCAACTTGACCGTCTGTTCATTGAGTAGTAGAGATAAGTTGCAAAGAGCTGACAAGGACGTGAATGTCAGCGAGAGAGAGGATCATTCTTTCCCGCCTAATGTAATCATGTGTAATTTAAATCTAAAAAAATATATAAATAAATATTAATCTAGAAGGAAATTGCAGCGGCATAGCCTTCAGTGCCCCCCCAGTTAGAATGGAATGGAATTGAAATAGCTATTTAAAAACTGAATACCGACAATTTACTGTGTATTAAGTGCACATCTGTGCTGTGTCTACTTTTGCAAACAAATTCCTCCATAACTGTGCACATATGCCGGAGTGAAAGTCTGTGTTTGTCAGCAAGTCTGTGCTGTGTGTCCTCAGTAAGTGCCACATCAACAATATTAACTTGGAGGACAAAGGAGGGCAGAGAAACACAGCGAGCTGTGCGTCAACATGGCAACAGAAAATAAATGGAGTAGCGACACACACTATTTTAATTATCCTCTTGTCTAACCTGTCCTCCAATTACAAATAGGGATGTATGATAATCCATCTATTGATGCATGAAAGGCAGGACAATAACAGATGAACAAAGAGACTCAAACTGAGGTTAAGTTAACTAAAAAAGAAGTTAATGTTCCCATTTAGATTCTAAACACCAGCATTCCTTAGTAGTTGAGTACACATTTACGACATAATAGTTAGAGACAGTGTTTATTGCATCAGGGGCTTCTGGATAAAACACATGATTACATTTATGATAGTGCATTTAAACGATAAAGACACTGCAGTGTGTGCTGAATTCCACTGAGAGATAGGCATAATGAGTATGCACTGCCTAATTTATGCCGGCTAATTTGTCTACATTCAGTAAATCTTTTTAAGATTGATTTTCTCAGTCGATGCAGACTCGACTCCACATTAAGTAAACAGCTGCGAGAGAGCTTGATTTTGGATTTTTTTTCCCTTCCCTCCTACATTTTGCTTGTTCAAATTCAATGTTCTTTTTCATGTAGCTGGTTATGAAAGTAAGTCCTCGTGAGCAAAGATTTAACAGGCTTTGCTGCAGACACCTGCCATTTGTCTTCCTGTTGCTCATGAGAATGCTGCTTTAACCAGAGCGCCACATAATTTTGCGCTTTATTAGACGTGGCACAGTGAAATATATCCACATAAAAAGAAGCAATGTTAAATCTGCCACACAGTAAAATTAAGAGAGCGTGGTGGGCAGACGGAAAGTGGATGGTTAATTTAGAGATTTTGGTCATAGGTTGCTGTAGAGACATGGGAAAAACCGTGTCAATTAAGTCATAGGGAAAATAAAAATAAGAACAGGCAATTATTCAGGCAGTAACTTGAAGTAGCCTGTATGACTGTGTCTCTGTCATATATCATTGTGTAGGAGTTTGAACCACTCATCCTCAAAACATTGGTTTATTTTATTAGGAACTGCGTAAATTTGTTTAAACACAGATTTCTGAATGTTCTGTAGCAACTTTTCTTTCACTTTCGTTGCAAAACCTTAATTTTTTTTTCCATTTTAATCACTACACTATGTTGTAGATTTTCTGCTGTTTGGATTCACTGGCAGCAATCTGCAGGACATCTCTGCTAATTTCCTTCTATAATTCCATGGAAACAGAAAAGGTAAACTCACTGGCTTGGCTGCTTGGGAACTTTCTCCTTTACCTGTAGCGTGTTCATTCTGACGCCCACACACATTTAATGTGTTTGTACCATGCTGTCTGTGCGTCTATCGCCTACTTTTTACCTTCAACCAGGTGACAACAGCTTACAGGAAGCAAAAGTGCAGCTTGAAAGCATCCTCTTACTGCAAAACGTGAGTGATTGAGAGCAAGAGTAATATCAGATAAACTCCATGAGCGTTATGTTCGACAGTAGGCTGACTGCAGAAATGGATAGATCTAACCGCCTTTGCTGCTGAATCAAAACAGGCTTCGAGCAAAAAGTGCTTTTACTGAGTTATGTGAGCAGATTTTAGGTGATTACAAACCTCGTTTCAATACACAGTAGCAACACTGAGATTTTAAATGCAGCAACAGATGACATATATTGCCTTGAAAAAGTACTCACATCCCTTAAACTTTGTCATATTTAGTCCCTTTACGACTATTAACTTTTATTTTAGTTGACTGTAATTACAAGTGACTTATCATTAATGTGTAATGTCTGTGTTGAACCAAATGAGGAGAAGCAGAATTCAGCATCTACGCACCACAAATTTGGAACAAACTTCCAGAAAACTGTAAAACAGCTGAAACACTGACTTCCTTTAAATATCGACTGAAAACGCACCTGTTTAGAATTGCATTTGTAACATAATCAATTACAAATTTAATGATTACTGGCTGAAAGTTAACATTTAACTGAGTTCGGTAGGTTAAACATCACGTTTAACTGAGTTTTATAGGTTAAATGTCACATTTAACTGAGTTTTATAGGTTAAATATCACATTTAACTGAGTTTGGTAGGTTAAATATTCACATTTAACTGAGCTTTGTGGGTTAAATATTAAAAATGTTTTATTTGCATTGTTATGGCACTTGACTTAATGTAGTTTTTGATTATTGATTCTATGTTGCATGAGTTTGTGTTTTTGTGTTTATTATGTAAAGCACTTTGAAATGCCTTGCCGCTGAAATGTGCAATACAAATAAAATTTGATTTGATTGATTAACATTTTTTTAACAAATGAACATGAAAAAGTGTGCGATGGATCCAGCTCCCTTTCTTTTGATAAACCTAAATAAAATCCATTGCATATATTTGCCTCAAAAAGTCACTTAACATGTAAATCGAGCCGCCTGTGTGCAACAAACAAAGACTAAAGAAGGATATAAAACAATGTTCCAAGCTTTAAACATCTCATAAAGCATATGTATAATGTGAAAATGTAAATACGTATGGCACAACTGCAGAACTACAAAAACATGACCGTCCAAAAGAACATTAATATTAATCACAGAAGTGTCCAGGAGGCTCATGGGAATTCAGAAGGAGCTGCAGAGATCCACAGTTTAGGTGGGATCTATATACAATTCCAGTCTGTGTCAAAAAGGAAGCTACTGTTGACAATACGCCATGAGAAGTTGAATTTGTAGTTTACCATAAGGGGAAAAAGGTAGCATACAAGCAAAACGCTATGTGTGACAAAAACAGACACTTCACATCACCCTGAACACACCATTCTTGGCAGCATCATCCTACGTGGGTGCTTTTCTTCAGCAGGGACACAGAAGGTGGTGAGAGTTGATGGGAACAAATATTCAGCTAAGTAGGGGGTAAAACCGGAGGAATATGGAGGTGACAAAAACTAAATGTTCATCTTTTAGCTTGACAAAGATTCCAAACATAATGCCAGAGCTGCAATGAGATACTTTAGATCAATGAATATGCATATGCTCAAATAGTTAAGTAAAAAAAAACAACAACAAAAAAAAACATATATATTTCTGGTTGTAATGTGACAATGCTGAAAAGTTGAAGGGTTGTCAACAAATTTATAGGCATTTCTTATAATCCACCACACAGCAATTAGATTTTCTTTAAAATGTCTCTAATCTGTTAAAATATTCCTCTTTTTTTGTGTGGTTGACATGCGAGTTCACACGATCAAAAGGATGAAGTGAGCAGCGAGTGTTTAGGGCAGCTGAAGACTGTGTGGGAGTTAGAGGTCTTTCTCCAGGCTGCACGGCAGCCCCTTCTCTCAAGACAAGTTAATAAGATGGAGCAGTCCCTGCGGGCAAAAGCCGGCAAGCATTATCACGGTGAAGGAAACTAGACAAACTGACACATACAAGAAGAAAACTCCCCAAAAGCTTTTAATTACCCTCTCGCTCTGGCTACTGCTGCAAAAAAAAAAAAAAGTTACTTTGACAACTCGGAAGGCAGGCACCACTTTCAAATAGCCCCAATTTCTCTTTTACTTAGCTTTACAAATCTTCTTCAACAGTTAGGTCTTCTGTTTTATTTAAACTTCTCAATTTGCATTTTTTGGGGGGAATTTATCGCCCTCTTTTCTTTTCACGCTATGAAACAGCCCACTCCTCAAGCTCGGTGCACATACCAGCACATGTGAACTGCCCAAAGACTACTTCGAAAGACATGTGGTGTGATGAATAAATCATGGCGCATAAAACCAAAGGAAAAGAAGACTCTCTCCTGAGAGCCCATATTCACTTAGCGCCGCCAGACTCAAACAAGTATCTCCCTGCCATCTAAATGAGCCACACATGGCTGTGCTGAAGCCAATAAGAGCAAAACTGTCACCTCACTGACGAAACATTGATCATTAGACAATTTGTTCCCTTTTATTACAGCCATTGTAATTAAAAATAATTGAGTAGTGGAGTGGGCAGGTGTACCCATCAACATTTTTCCCCCCACCAATTAGCACTACAATAATATTGCACTGGATATTGCAGATGATATTAGCATTTTGATGGAACACAAGTGCCTGCACGTCTGGACGCCAGAGAAGTGTTCTCAAGTGGGATCTCCACGCTGAGATCCACCAGGAACGGGTCACTTCTGGTTGGACGAAAATGAGCTCAAAGAAACAAAGAGATGAGACATGGCATGGAGTTTCATAGAAGTCTCTTTTTTTTTTAAAGCAAGTGCACAGTCTACGAAATGGCGAAACCATAAGAAAAAGGAAAGAAAATAAAAACACTGCCAGTGCATGCAAGTGATGAAAGGCATGAAATGCTCAAAATACAGCATGTAAAATTGATGCTCTGAATCTGGGATCAACAGTTCAGAACAGAAGAAGAAGATAAGGCTCACCTGAGCATAAATAACTTTGGTCTCGAACACAAACCTGACAAATGTGTTTTAGCATCTAAGATAAGGCCTGTGTGTTCTCATATAGCCAGCTCGTCTGTTGTCAGTGGCCTAACAAATTGGTTCTCTGACCACTTGGGAGCTTGTGTGAGATGGTTTATGCTGCACAGAAAAACCAGAATCACATTTGATGCATTGAATTTCTGTGATACATCTTACCAATTTGATCTGAACCACCCAACCTGGAGCTAGGTGTCAGTCTGTGCCATGGATTACCTCATAAATAATAGAGGGGGAAGATAACTGACAGCTGCTGTGGGTTAAAATGACTTTTCTGCTTTCTGCTTGCTAGTTACCCAAAGTGGACCAAGATGCTGACAAACAAAACTCCAGAGGAAAAAATAATACTTTTTTTTCTTGCTGTTTTTTCTTTTAAAAAACAAACGTTGCAGCTCTTGTAGCAGTTGCAACAATAGTTCCACTGTGCTATGTGGCTCATAGTTACATTTTTCCATTATAATACACTTCAGAGCAGTATCTCCAGCAACATTTTTAGTTTCCATGTTTGAGCTAATCCAAACTCTGGCAGTCCTGGCATTTATCGGCACGGACTGAACAAATTCAAACTCAACATTTCAGAATGGCACAACTTTGATTAAGTATTGGAAATGGGTATTACTTAAATCTATGCATAAGTATTTTAATCCATGCATTTTGACCAAAGCCGTCTTAAATGAATAAAGGTTGTATTAAAATTATATAAATTTATAAATAAATCTATTCTTTTTTTCAGATTAGATTCATTGTTTAATACAAAATATCACATCAACATATGTTAAATACAAGAAAGTCATCAAGTTATCTAATATGTTCGCTACAATTCTACATATAAATAATGTAAGACACAAATTGATTCTGACTGAATGACATCTAGTGGCGAAGTATTACACTGGAACCAACAAAATACACATTGATCATGATCTGGTGTCTCGTTTAAAGTCTGTTGATTCCTGGAGTTGTAGCTGTTTTTAACAACTTTCAAACACCGAAGGGACTTTCTCAAGTTATAGAATAAGTATTTTCCTTCCCTTTCAGAAGCTACAAACTGTCAGTCAGCTGTGTAACAACAGCACTGTTGTCATGTGAACATCTTTCTTGAGACTAAATATGGATGGGACAAAAAGCTGAAAGTCCAGTATTAATAAAGACTGGCTGTTGAACCTGAAATAACCATGACAAACCCAGTGCTTACAAGGCAGCAGTAATGCTTTGGTGCTGGCAATTAAGTATTTTTTATAGAATTATTAGATTGTGAAACACATTTGAAAAAAGAAAAGCACACAATTTATATATATTTTTTCATTTTCTTAGTTACGGTCCAATTTTCGTCAGACTGTATCCAACACAATCACACTTTTTCTCCTGAAGCAGCATTAAAGCATGCTTTACTCATAATGTACTATTATGATGACAAGAAATGAACAGATTTGTTCATTATCTGCTCTTGTCAATTTATTTATTTATATATGTGCAGATTAGAAACAGATTTCTATTACTTTTTTTTTCAAAATTAAATGTTTCACATTATCAGACCTATTTTTTTCTATCAGATAAACATTGAGTGAATAAAAAAAAGCAGTTTTCAAGGGAATATGTTATTTATTCATGGAACTAAACCTATACAAATCAATCTGGCTATATGTGAATATTTTACAAACCTAAAGTTTTTTTTTGTTTAAGTTTATTAGTAAATTCGTCACGGATTGTCCATAACAAACACCATGTTCAGGCATAAGGGTGTTCATGTGTGCACTTGGCACCAGGACACCCTAGGCCGCAGTTCGATGATCGACTTTGTTGTCGTTTCATCGGATCTGCGGCCGTATGTCTTGGACACTCGGGTGAAGAGAGGTGCGGAGCTGTCCACTGACCACTAC
>CAEFZY010003796.1:0-21437 GCA_903066815.1 Brachyrhaphis roseni
TTCGCTGTGCGCTACCTGCATCTAGCCCCTGTGTTCCTGCTAGCAGTGCTGCCACAGTTGTGGACTGTTTTGTGCCTCATTATTTCATTAAACTACTCATTTGCACCGTTTACCTGGGTCCTCAGCGTCTGCCTCACCTCTCCACCACACCCTTTCGTGACAGGCTCTAAGTAATGAATGAAAATACATTTTAACAACCGGAGAAACATCAACTCTAATTCAGTTTGTAACTCTTCATTTGACAGCTTCCTAACTGGCTGACCCGTTGCTGCTGTCACTTATCTTTTCACAAATGATGATATTTGCATCATCATCAAAATTGATCAACATTAACATCTCACCTCCCCCACATCACCTTTTTCTCTCATCATCCTCACCTCCTTAAGAAACAGCTCCTTGCGTCGTAGAGCTCATTTTTAGGGTTGACTACTGAGCAGTGTCCAAATAAACAGAAATAGGCAGAAGTATAAATAGCACAGGATAACTCAAAGTGCCTTGCACTGCTGCATCATTACCTAAACTGCTTTGTTGTGCTTCTATTATCCAGAGCTGTCATAGCTTACTCAAGATGTGTGCACCCACCATAAGTTGTGATCAAAACAAATTTGATGGTAAAACAGATGTGGCTGAATATCTATTTTACATGTGAAGTCTCAAACACATCAGCCAAAGGTGTGTGTGTACTGCTGAGGCTCAGTGGATGACTCATCTCTGCGTTTCTATTAGCGGCGCATCAACCCCTAGAGCCACAATGCTGTCTGTGTGTGTGCATACTATAGCTGTAACCATGACAACCAAATTACACTGAACTAATCACTTACATGTCAAAATTAGGAATTATCAGTGGCAGACCGTGCATTTGGTATCTGGGCCCTCAATTTAATACACCACTATAACCTTAAAAGTATACAAGTCACAAATACTACAGTAAACAAAAAAAATATATAACGAGGTCTGGTATTACAAAGGTTTGTTCAGCTCTGGTAACATTAAATGTAATGAACATGTTTTGCCTAGCCCAAAGACCTATCATATAGCTTGTTCAAGTAAGCATGATAGTGGACCTTTAAGAAAAAGTCAGTCTGAAAAATGGATGTTTAATTTTTTCTGAGATCAAATCAATTTCTCCATTTCTAGCCATTGTATTTCAAAAACTAAAAATAAATTCACACATAGCATCGCAGGTTGCTGACAAGTGCCGCTTTGTTAGCTAAACTTTGGGGTTAATGATTCACTCTGAAACCTCCTATCAGATCACTTAGGCCTTCAAGCAAGAGTTGGGAGGCGAATAATTGGTTAAAATAATCATTCCACTGCTCTATCGTTTAGTTAGCTAAGGTACTAAATGATATTTAAAGGTCCTGGGCAGATTAAGGTGCAGATTACTCATGCACTAGTATGACTGCTGCTCTCTATGCAGCACTGACAGTTGTGTTCTGGCTACCCTGGTGTAAAAGAAATAGGGTGAGGCATTCAACTATCTCATCAAACCTGATAATAGGTTTGACCACTTCAATTGAATAGTGGTGGATTAAACTGAAGGCCCTAGTTGAATGGGGCGAGGCATCCAACTAGCTCATCAAACCTGCTAATATCTATTCTGACTGTGGGAAATTAAGGAATTTGTCCTGAGAAATGTGGGCAATTGATATACTTGACTATGAATTGTCTGCAGGCAGAATCTGCACGGTTCACAGAATACACACAGTATGCCTGAGTATATAGATCACGGTGCAGTGAAATTAGAAAATGAGCACAACAGCTCAAGAGGAAATTGGGAATAAAACAGGAATGGTGATGTCACTGGTTTGGAATCATTTTGGATAAAAAAAAAACAACTAATAAAATAAGACATCTTAAAATTCCCACTATATTTGATTAGTAGTGAGAATGTAGTGAGATTCTGCATTCTCACTACATTCATTCTGTATTATCAGTAGATACAGAATGAAGATATTTTCTGTATGTAACCTGAATAAAAGTAAACCCAGGTTTAGGTGATTTCACATTAATTATAATAGGTGTGACAACAAAAAAACTAAATGATGAAAATTAACAGTGAGATATTTCTCTAAATGTGCATACTTATATGATAACCAGGTTATTTCACAGTTTACCCCATTTAAGACTACAGGTGGAAAAAGTTTCGACAAGATTCAACATGGTGTCATTTCTTAACCACTTGAAAGATACCTACTGGATTCGTGGGATGAATTCATGAAGGCTGAGCCTGGACTTCCGCCCTGCATAAGCTTCTGTTAAAGTGGGTCTTCTGAATCATCCATGAGTTGGACAGCAAAAGGACAAACAGGTAGATTAAAAGGCCTCAATGTGGAGTTTACCTGTGAAATATGCACAAAAACATGTTGAGTCATTTTGCAGCACTTACTGAGTCTTGTATTTAAGCAGCAGGCACCTAGTCAGCGTTATAATAACTGTTCAAACCTTTGTAAGCTCTAACAACACTAAGATCAGCAAATGTGTAGATTAGCCTATTCCTTCAAGCTGCTACAACAGAGAGCAGATAACAGAAAGCTGAACACAAGTTTACAGTAACAAAAGGTCTGTTAAATCTTCTTATGAAATCAATATGTATCAGTCATGGAAAGTGCTGGACAAGAAAATGTGTCCACTAAGGTAAGATTCTACCTCTCTATCCAGAATACAAAAACTACTGTTATTAGCAACGCTAAACGTGCTAACTGCTATTATAGGATGCAAAAGACAGATTTTTGTTATGCTGCCTCTACTATCATTTTTATCATTTTTCATTTTCATCTTAAAATTTTACTAAAATTGTCATACTGCCCCAGGACAGCTGTGGCTACTAGCCAGTAGCTTGTCACCAGCAGTGATAAGCCAGTGAATGACTGAATGTAGCTTAAAGCTCTTTGGAATTCTCTGGACTTGATATAGTGCTGTACAAGTACCATTTAAAATCCCTCTTAACTCCAGAGCTGTAAAACATCAAATATTCTCTTATGCACATAGTGTAACATAACCTCTGGCCCTATAGACTCCTGTATAGTTGCAATAAATGACACAATGATTAACGGTAAATCAGGACTATTAAATAATTTTTTGATGATGTTTTTTTTTTTTCCCCTGCAGGGGGTCCTTTGTGGGCTCTAGTGTCCCTTATATGAAAGTAAGCTGACAGGAAAGGGGGAAGGAGAGAGGGGAAGACATGTGGCAAATATCGTCGGGTCCGGGACGACGGCCACGTCGAGGACTCAAGGCCTCCAAAAGTGGGTCGTGCTATCCCCTATGCCACCACAGCACGGATGATGTTTATTCAATAGTGACTTACAGCAAAAAAGCATGTGATCTTGTGATATGGCACCCTTCTACCTCTTCAGTTAAGCAAAAACAAGTTAGTGAGCAATAATCTTCCATAATTCTATGAAGTTTCTTTTTTATATAAAGAATTTTGTAGATTTTCAGGAATGCAGATATGTTTTATTTAGCGATACACTCACTGGCCACTTTATTAGGTATACCTGTCCAACTGCTCATTAACGCAAATGTGAAATCAGCCAACATGGCAGCAACTTAATTAATTTTGGCATGTAGACATGGCAGAAAGGTGGTTTAAGTAAAGTGCTGTGAGATGACATTGTTATGAATTGGTGCTATATAAATGAACCAAATTGAATTTTAGTTTGTTTTGTAGTATGTAATAACCAGGAAAACATGTTAACTTGCAATTTATCTCCAACATTTGAAACTAGATTTGCATTTTTAGATTGTAGGTGCGTGTAAAAACAACATATCTAACCATAAGAGGGCTTCCATCGTGGTAGAGGGGTTTGAGTGTCCCAGTGATCCTAGGAGCAGTGATCCTAGGAGCTGTTTGTGCTTCTGGGGCTTCATGACCCTTGTAGGTTCACTCAAGGCACCCAAGACTGGTACTAGGCGAGGAACCAGACAAAGTGCAGCCCGAAGACTCCTTATAATGAGCAAAATTATTGGAAATAATGTTTCTTCGCTCAGACACGGGTCATCTGGGCCCAAATCTGGAGCCAGGCCTGGAGGTAGGGCACATTGGTGAGGGCTGGGCTTATACACAGCACAGTCCAAAGAGGAGACGTGGGTCCCCCTTCCCATGGGCTCACCACCTGTGGGAGAGGTCAAAGGGATCGGGTGCAGTGTGGGATGGGTGGTGGCTGAGTACGGGGACCTTGGCGATCCTCCATTGCATAAGCTGGCTCTTGGGACGTGGAATGTCACCTCTCTGGTGGGGAAGGAGCCTGAGCTGGGGTGTGAGGTTGAGAGGTTCTGGCGAGAAATAGTCTGTCTCACCTCAACGCATGGCTCTGGTTCTGGAACCGGTCTCCTTGAGAGGGGTTGGATGTTCTTCAACTCTGGAGTTGCCCATGGTGAGAGGCGCCGGGCAGGAGTGGGCATACTTGTTGCCCCCCATCTTGGTGCCTGTACACCAAGATGTACAGGCATGTTACCCTGGTAAACAAGAGTGTAGCCTCCCTCCGCCTACAAGTGGGTTCTGATTGTTGTTTGTGTTTATGCGCCAAACAGCAGTTCAGATTACCCACCCGTTTTGGAGTAATTGGAGGGGGTACTGGAGAGTGCCCCTTCTGGGGACTCCCGTGTTCTGCTGGGGAACTTCAACGCTCATGTGGGCAAGGACAGTGAGACCTGGAGTGGTGTGGTTGGGAGGAACAGCCCCCCTGATCGGAACTCGATTTCTGTGCCCATCATGGATTGTCCACAACGAAAACCATGTTGAGGCATAAGGGTGTCTATATGTGCACTTGGCTCCAGGACATCTTCAGCCGCAATTCGACTTTCAACTTAATCATCATCTCATCAGATCTGTGGCTACATGTCTTGGACACTCAGGTGATGAGCGGTGCCAAGCTGTCCACTGACCATAACCTGATGGTGAGTTGGTTCACATATTGTGAGGGTCTGCTTGGAATGTCTGTTGGACTCTCCCATGAGACAGAGCTTTAACTCATCTCTGGGAGAGCTTAGAACACATTCCGGGCGATATTGAGTTTGAGTGGACCATGTTCATCTCTGTTGTCAAGGCAGCTTATTGGTGCTGTGGGCACAAGGTTGTTAGTGCCTGTCGTAGCAGCAACCTTCTAACCCATTGGTGGATATCCTCAGTGAGGAACGCTGTCAGGCTGAAGAAGGAGTGTTATTGGGCTTTTTTGGTCTGTGGGACCCTGGAAGCAGCTGATGGGTACCGGCAGTCAGGCGGTTGCTGAGGAATAACTCGGGCATGGGAGGAGTTTGGAGAGGCCATGGAGAAAGACCTCTGCACGGCTTTGAGGTGATTCTGGTCCACTATCCTGGATCTCAGGAGGGGGAAGCAGAACAGCACCAACACTGTTTATAGTGGTGATGGTGTCCTAGAGAGTGTGTAGGAGTTCACCCAACCAGTCTACATGTGTTTTGTGGACTTGGAGACGGCGTTCGACCGTGTACCTTGGGGGACCCTGTGGGAGGTTCTCCGGGAGTATGGGGTACCGGGCCCTTTGATACAAACTGTTAGGTCTCTGTATGACCAGTGCCAGAGTCTGGTCCGCATTGCCAGCAGTAAGTCAGGCTCGTTTCTGGTTTACTGTGGTGTTGACACGATGCTCAATTGGTACTAATGGGCCCAAAGTGTGCCAGGAAAATATCCTCTACACCACTGCACCACCACCACCAGCCTGAACTGTTGATACAAGGCAGGAAGGATCCATGCTTTCATATTGTTGATGTTAAATTCAGATCCTGCCATCCGAATGTCACAGCAGAATTTGAGACTCATCAGACCAGGCAACGTTTTTCCAATCTTCTATTGTCCAATTTTGGTGTGCCTGTGCAAATTGTAGCCTGAGTTTTCTGTTCTTAGTTGACAGGAGTGGCACCCAGTGTAGTCTTCTGCTACTGTAGCCCATCCGCCTCAAGGTTCGATGTGTTGTGCATTCAGAGAAGCTCTTCTGCATACCTCGGTTGTAATGAGTGGTTATTTGAATTCCTGTTGCCGTTCTATCAGCTTGAACCAGTCTGGCCATTCTCCCCTAACCTCAGGCATTGACAAGGCACTTGTGTCCACAGAACTGCTGCTCACTGAATATTTTCTCTTTTTCAGACCAATCTATGTAAACTCTAGCAATGGTTGTGTGTGAAAATCCCAGCAGATCAGCAGTTTCTGAAATACTCAGACCAGCCCGTCTGGCACCAGCAACCATACCATGTTCAAACTCATGGTATGGTTCAATTCAATTTTTTATTGAATTGAAATAAAAAATTATTTCAATTCAATCATAAATACATTCCAATTGATTCTAGTTACCAAACAAAACGCTCTATTGGTTATTCAAAGTAGTTTAAAAAGTTTCTGTCTAAGAAAACCCAGCAGTTTGCATTGCAGTTTGCTTAACCAAGACTTTCACTCTTGGTTAAGCACGTAGCGACAACGGTCTACTGAAAAAATTGTTTTCCTAGCTATTACATTCTACAAATCAAGTAATCCATAATACACATACAGTGCCTCCTGCAATAAATATGAATTACAACAAAAATCCACTTTTAGCCAGGAGTTATGGTTAGATATGTTGTTTTTACATGCATCTACAATCTAATAATGCAAGTCTATTTTCAAATGTTAGAGATAAATTGCAATTAACTATTTTAATACAAATCATTCTTGATATCACACTCACAGCATATCTCAGTAAATATACAAAGAAATTGGACTGATATGTATACAAATGTTTGAAATGTATACAAACAAATGTAACCAAACAGAAATCACAAAAAAGTTATGTTCAGGCTTCAGTGCTGAAATCTACCAAGTTAAATTTGTTTGTCTACATATCAAACATTTGTATACATGTTTGGTTTATTGCGAGATTCGAAATTGCAAAATAAGATGTGCCCTGAAGCTTATAGGAGATCCCCCTAGTCCTCTGGCTCCACCTACTGCTAAAGTAATGATATGGTGAAGAGAAAGAATACATGGAAAATTGACAAACATTGACATCCTGAAAATAAATATACACCCTCTTTGAGTATATTAAAACACACACAGATAGCCTAAGTGCATCAGGGCAATGTAAGGCTCTCAGACTAAACTCTGGTCAGAACTGCTTAATGCTCAGATCTCCCTAAGGTTTTCCTATCTGGATCATCATGTCACCTTGATCCAGTATTTGCAGACATCTTACTGCAGTTAACTTACTCTGACTTGGTGCACACATTAACAGTCTCCTGCTCTGCTGTGTTGTCTTTATGGCATTAAACTGTATTTTTAATATTTTTCTCATTAAATAGGGTTAAAGTTTTAGTTTACATTTATTTCCATAAAGTATTTTTGACAAACTGCAAATAGAATTGTTGACATCATTGACAACAAAATTTGAGATTTTGACGTTTTATATTTTGTCAATCATGAACAGTCCAAGGAAAAACTGTAACAATGGGCAAAGTGACAGCCATTCACCCTTTTCACACAAGTTTATATAATGAGGGGTCTGCAGCCTGGCTCTTTGGATCGTGAACGTTGCAGACCCCTGATCTAAACTTTCAATTTTATAATGCTGATGACACACCTCAGTAACTCGACAACTAAACAAATTGTTTTTTTACATTCTAATTCCAATGTGACTTAGAAATTATGAATGTATCTCATAACAGTGATTTACAGATGGTTACATTCACCTAAACAAAGGTTAATACTAACAACTGTTTGTTTTGGGGCCTTATCAGAGTTTCTTCAATTGTTTGAGCAATTCTTATATAACATATGGGGAACTTGAGAAAGATTTACCAAGTTGGGATATGTTATCTGTATATTACATAAAACCAAAATTCCAGGACAAAGGAGAGTTTTACATCTTTTTAAAAGATGTAAAACTCTCAAGGGTTAAGGCCAATCTAATGTGCATTGACAGGCTGTCCCAGAGTCTAGAAACCCCAAAAGTTCTGTCACATTTCAGTCTTCAATTTAGGATTTTGAGGCTTTAACCAGTAGCTGGTTACCAGACCTGAGCATTCTGGCTGGATTATACTAATTTAAATATTTGGACACATACCGTGGCATTTAAATACCAACATTTAAAAACTGACAACGTTTTAAAATCAGCCCTATAGTACCAGAAGCTAGTGAAGTCAAGCCAGTACTGGTGATATGTGATAATGTTATCACTTACAGATGAGATGCTGGGTTGCTGCTTTCTGAACTACTGTAGTTGCAGAGAATTAATTATTTTTTATTTTTGTCAATCCCATAGTAAAGTGAGTTACAATAAACCAGATGTGATTATATAGTGGCATAAATCACTCTCTCCAGATCCTTGAGAAGGATATAAGCTTTGACCTTGGCAATAAGTCTGAGTCAGTAAAAGCTTGACTTGATGACTGAGCTTACCTGCTTATACAGCGTAATATCTGTCAAATATCACACCAATGTTCTTGACAGACAAGTGGATTACAGACCTAGGAGACCAGAGTCTCCTAGGACCAGAGTCTCTGATCATATTTATGATCACTCATACTGATGAGTGATCATAAGTATGGCTGTACCTGAACAGAATGATGTGTTTTGTTATGATTTATTTGTTAAGAATTAGAAGTCATCTAGGTTTGAATCTCACTCAAGCAGTCCAGCAAAGTTGAATGTGACTGAACAACATCCATCATCAACTATACTGTGGTTATTAACAATCACCCTCAGTGGGAGTGCCATAAAAACAGCACTGGATCCAAGACGGAACCTTGGAGCACTTCAAAAGAAACAGGAATTGTAGCTAAGAAGAAATCACCTAAGTGGTTTAGTGAGATTCAGTCCATCAAAGAGCTGTGCCTGTTATCCCTACTCTCAAGCTACCTTTATGATTTATTTTTTATCTTTAAGTATAATAACTTACAATAATGTTGACTAAGTATGTTCCACTGTGTCAAAATGAACACATTATTTATTTATTTTAGAACACATTCAAATCACTGGTCTCTGTGTGCTGTGTTTTGTGTTGCAATAGTTCTGAGTATAATCTGCTGCCCAACTGCTCCATTACCCTAATGACCTAATGACCTAATGACATGACACCCAAACTCATGTTAGGAAGAAACACTGTAGCATCTTTTTTTTTTCTCCTGCTGCTAACGTACCCAGAACTGGGAATCAGTCATCTTTCTATTTCTCTACCACCACCTCCTCCTCTTCACACCAGTATTTCCCGAAATACCTGGCCCCTCCCATTCTGCAGAAGAGCAGGAAGTGCTGCCTGGCAACTGGGGGTCTGGCTGCCATGGTAACAGTTCACCTGAACACCTCCTCCCTAAACAAATAGCAAGTGTGAGCAATAGAGACCGGGAGGGAGCAGATTATTTAGAGGTAATTTTCCTGCTGGTCCTCCTGTTTTCGGATAGGCAAAAATCTGATGTAACGTCAGCCCCTCTGTGCATGTCCATCTTAAGATGCCAACAAAATACGCAACATACATGTAGGCCTACTGCTCTCCAAACACACACATGCATGCACACCCGCACACACACTGCTGTTCTAGCTGTTTTTACATAAGTGATCCCAGAATTCATTTTACTCATTGGCAACACAATTAAGTGACCATTTTATTAAGTAATGAAAACCCAGAATTCAGTCTCTCAGAAATTAGGCATTTTTTAATACAAAAATTTATATTATGGTCATGTTACTGCTTAGACCAGGGGAGCCCAAAGTCAGTCCTCGAGGACCCTATCCTGCATGTTTTAATTCTCTCCCTGGTGGTAGTAACAACCTTTTCAGCATGTCAGTGTTCTTCTTAGGCCTTCTAATGAGCCATCATTGGATCCAGGTGCGTTAAACTAGGGAGAGAACTAAAACATGCAGGATGCCGGCCCTCGAGGACCGACTTTGGGCGCCCCTGGCTTAGACAATCATGGGGAAGTCTGCTGATTTGACAGTTGTCTACACTGAGTATAATCGGTAACAAATGGCTGTAAAAACTACATCATGAAAATACAGTAAGGTGGCTGGGTTTTGAAAATAAAGCTCTTTACTGTTATGTGAAATGTGAATGGAAAGTATAGAGGATGTGATTGGACCACTGGATCACATGCGGAAATTTACAGCTGTGCTATAAATTTTATATGTACAGTTGCATTTTGGGATGCTTTCCGGCCCGTGAACGGCCCTCTAGCCATTCATGGGTCATTGTTTACCTGGTGAAACAATGACTTTCACCGGGTAAGTACTTTTAAAAAAACATTGTATTGCAGTTTTGTGTTTGTTTAAGGATGACAATATTGAGCTACTCTCGCTTCTATAATGTTGTTGGTAAAGCTAATTTCGGTTATTTCTCACTGCAACACAGGTGCTTTTTAGCTCAGTTTTGATATTTTTCACCCAGAAAATGCAGATATATTCTGGTCTTTCTTATTTATATAATGTACAGTGTTTTTTGTCACCAACTATGTGTGTAACGCGTTTCGTTTGCTGAGGAGCAAAAATAATCCACATTTTGACTGATCTGAATCCCACATCGAGTTCTGGTTTGCTGATCCTCCAAGCCAGTTCCCAACTGCCCAAAAGAACCATGCCCTTGATGAATACCTGGATTTCAAACAAGTGTTCAGTACATCCAAAGCTCTCTCTCTGCTTCCCCATCGATTATATGACTGTGCCATAGATCTTCTCCATGATGGCCTGTTGCCATCCAGTCGTCTATTAAATCTGTCTTATCTGGAACGTGAGACCATGAAAAAGTACACCCATTAATCTATAAATACAGGTAATATCTACTACTTATCTTCACTTCTGGGAGCAGGCTTCCTTTTGTTGGTAAAAAATTGGGTTCTTTGAGCCCTGTGTTGATCACAGGGGGCTCTAACAGATAACAATCAAAAATAAACCCCCTTTACTTCATCTTTTCTGCTTTTGAATCGATCCGTGATGCCACTATCTTCTCCAAGCTCGATCTACACAACGTCTATGTAGACGTAGACATAGACATAGTCCTACAGCCTGCTGGAGGGGGACGACACCCCGGACACGGAGGCTACAGTGTAAAACGGACAAATTGAAACGGCCTCGCTTATCTGTGAAATCCACACATGCTGAAGATTCAGCAGAACTTCTTATTTGACTATATTTTTTATCTGAAGGCACAATGTTACTGCCAGGGAAGACTGTTACTGAGTGGAAGACTGTCTTTCGGACCCCACCCCCACTGTGTGAAATGCACCTGTAATTTTTCAAAATCTCATCAACGATGTTCTCTGTGACTTTCTCCATCAGTTTTTTTTTTGTTTACCTTGATGACATTTTGATCTTCTAGAAACCACCGGAAATACCACAGGAAACACGCCCACCTCGTCCTTTAATGCTTCTTGGAAAAAAGATTATCTGAAACAGAAAAATGTGAGTTCCACAAACCATCTGTTATCTTTTTGGGCAAAATTTTTTAGGGCAAACAGGTATGCACAAACCAAAGCTTTTCAGGACTGGCTGGATTGGCACATTTTCAACAACCATAAACAATTGCAATGTTTTCTAGGATTTACTAAGTTCTACCACCGTTTCATTAGGACCTACAGCCAAACAGCAGCACCCCTTACATCTCTCACTTCAACCAAGATCACCTATATCTGGACCCTGGATGCCGACAAAGTCTTCCTTGAACTCAAGAAGAGATTCTCCAAAGCGCCAGTCCATGCTTAGCCCAACCCCCACCTTTAGTTTATTTTTGAGGTGGATGATTCTGACTTGGGGGCTGAAGCTATGCTGTCACAAAGATCTCCTGTTGATAACTAATTATACTGAACAAAAATATAAACGCCCCATGTTAAATATTGTTGCCATGTGGAGTTAACAACTGTAAATTAGCATTTGCTGACATTTTATTGTACAAAAATAATATTTCTCTTGATTTGTGAATAATTTTTAATCCAACTTGCTGTCAGTGAGAATTACTCAGTGAGTTTTTTTTTTAACTCAGGGGAATGTCCAGTGGGTGATCAGACAAAATGAACACCTGGACAATCCTTGGACTGGGGACAATAAAAGGCCACCCTAAATGTCAAATTTTGTCACAAGTCATAATGCCTCAGATGTTGCAAGTTTGCAGGAGTGTGACATTGGTAAGTTGGATGCAGGGATGTCCACCAGAGCAGTAGCTGCACGGCTCAATGTCCATTATTGGACTATAGGCCATTTAAGAGTTCGTTTTCAACAGACTGGCACGACTGCAAGTTGTTCAGTGTACATCCTTGTGCTTTCTCTCACTGTCTTTCTCTCACAGAAAGCAAATACAATATAGGTGATTGTTAACTTCTCACCAGACTCCGAGGATAAAACTCTGGCTCTTGTCCTTCCACCCATCTGTTCTCTTGGAGTTGTCACATGGGAAATCAAAGGCATCATCACTGAAGCTCAACTGAATGAACCTGATCCTGGTACTGGCCTCCCTAACAAGACTCCCTCTTGAATCTGTGCCCGACTCATTCATCGAGTTCACTCAGTAAAATTCTCCTTCCACCCTGAAATTAGCCAAACCATCGCCCTCATCAACTGGAAGTTCTGGTGGTCATCCATCCATAAAGACGTCGAAGAATATGTCCCTTGCTTGTCACATCTGCAACCGCAATAAAACCGTCCATTTTCTGGACTCCTTCAACCTCTTCCCATTCCCAAACAACCTTGGTTTCATATTACCATTTTGACTTTGTTACTGGATTACCACCATCTAAAGGTATGATCACCAGTCTTACCAACATTGATCATTTTTCCAAAGCCTGTCAAACTGTTCCCCTCAGTAAATCTTCCACTGCCTTCCAAACTGCTCAACTCCTGGTCAAACGTGTTCCATCTCCATAGCATTCTTCAAGACATACTGTCAGATCATGGCCCCCAGTTCATCTCTCAAGTTTGAAAGTAGCTCTGCAAAGCCTTCAACACCAAGGACAGTCTCACTTCCAGTTTCCATCTGCAATTCAATGGTCAAACTGAACACATGAACCTAGAACTACAATCCACCTTATGTTGCCTCACCACCACAAGTCCTTATGACTGGGTTGATTGTGCTCATAATGCTCACACCTTATCAGCCACTGGTTTTTCCCAGTTTGAAGTCTCCCTAGGTTACCAGTCTCCTCTGTTCCCTTCTGACAAGCAAGAAATTTTAGTCACTTCTGTACTCCGCCTGGTGGCGATTGTTGATGTGGTTGTTGTAAGGAATTTATTTTGTGATGTCTTTGTGTGGTGTTAGGTTTATCAGAAAAAACTTGAGGGTGTCATGGAGCATCTAGGCTCATTTAATGTCCAGCACGTGTGCACCCCATCAAGATTATCAGCAGGTGGGATAAGAAGAGCTGGCTCCCAGACCTTCGACACCTGAGTGTTAGCCCTATGTGGTTTCTATGCTCATCTGGGTTACATGCCTAAACTCTCCTGGATTCCCTTGCTCATACCTTCAAACAAACTTAGATTTTCTGTCCATCTGAATGTTGAATGAAATTGTGTGTGGGGTCTTGCTCCTGCTGTGGGCTGTACACACACACACACTACACAATCACAGCTGATATACCTACAATTTTTTATCATCATGTGTGGTTTCTCAGGTTTTGAAAATTGGCTGACAATTTTGAAATCTTGCTGTGTGAACCAGGCATAAGCAGCATTCCACATCCTTAAATGTCAACTAACAATCCAAATAGTATGTTACTTAACAAATAAAAAGCTAACCCCGAAATGCTGATATTTAAAGTTTGCAAGCACAGGGACAGTGTTGCTGCCTTTTTTTTTCATCTCAATCTCAAAGCATTTCAAAATTCTCTAGAATTACGCGAGTCACACTAGTATGTTGAGTAACTTTGGTTAATGAAGTGGCATTGCTTGTTTTGGGAAGTAATTTCTTCTGGTTTTTGGATGTTATGCATCTTGAAGAATTTTTGTTTCTTTTACTTTGAGACAGCTGTTATGTTGTGTTAATGTGACATCAAGATGTTTTGCAAACTGAAGCAGCTGACTGGCATATCAAAAGCTCAAATAATACCTGAACTTTGACTCTAATTTTCAGAGGAGTTGAAAAGGAGACTTCATGGATAGCTGGACCAAAGAAAAGAGAGAGGACAATACCATTATGGTCATCAATCATAATGGGTAAGGAACATATTGTGACTCCATCTCTCTGCTCAGTTTTTGACCCAGAAGGCCACACAGATTTAAATAAGAGTGGCAAAAGCACTGCTTTTGGTGAAGAGATGATTACCCAAGTACCCTATTTGAAGGTACTTAGATGATATGAGACATTTTATATCCTGGTAGGGTAAATTAAGTATTTTGTACTGAAAAATGCACTTCTTACACTGGCTTCAGAGTGAAGAAAGTTTTGGTTAAGATGCATAAATTGTGCCATCAAACTTCCTGCTCTTCAAAACACTCTAATCCAGTTGAAGGTTTCATGTGTACAGAATTCCATCCAAAATAATTCCCACCTGTCACAAAGATGTTGCAGTGATGATGCTACCAGATATTTAAGAATTCAAATATTGTGACAATTACAGTTGTCTTTGAAGATCTTTTGTATTCACTAAATAGCCATCAGTCATAAGCAGCCTAGCAGCTAATTGTACCAAATATCTAGCAAATCTGCAATAATAATTCTTTGGCTGGGACATAAATTTCTTTGTCACATCATTTAATAAAGGTCAGTAGTCAAATTTTGTTAACCTTTGTTATCCGCTACTTGCAAAAACAAAATAAATGCTGTCAGTGCTGAGTACATCATACCAAATGCTAAGAAGACAGACAGTTAAACATCTGTTCATTAATATAGCAGATAATTACGGAGCCCCCTGGGGGACATGGGGAATTTTTTTTCTTTTGAGTTCCCTTGAAAAACCTTTTGTGTCACCTCGCAACACTTTTGCGTTAATTGAATACCGTAAGCCTTTCTTACGGTGCCTGTGGTACTTTCTGCTTTAATATAAGGTTATGTGAGGTTTTTCCATGAATGTTAATATCTCTTTGTGAAATATCTGAAGTTTTATATCTTTTTCTTTAGGATAGAAAGGTACCACAAACCTATACTATAAACAGAAACATTCCGTAAGTCGGAAAGAAATAAAAATACATCCAAAAATACATGAGTTATTATCACGGGGTAATTAGTCATATGACAATTTTAATTGTGTCTCTGTTGTGTTCGTAGTCTGAATGGTTGAAAGGGCTTTCAGTGCCGTTCCATCTCAGCTCTAACAGACATAAACATGCAGTAAAATTTTTTATTTCCGATCAGTTTTTTTGCACCAGAGAGGTTTGGGAAATTAATTACAAAACAACACAATAGTCACTAATCAAACTTCAAAAAAGACCAACAAAAGTAATTAACAAGGCTAAGTACCAGGATCAGACTAACCCATTATTTATCCAAATATTTTGCACATATACAACATTTTGTACTTAACAACTACAAAATAATATTCAAATAAATAAAATAAATGCTGCACATAATTTCTATTCATAAATATCACAAACATAATTCTAAATTAGGTACTGCATTGGCCATTGCAAAATGCAGTACTTTTAGCTATAAGTTATAGCTATAAGTTAGCTATAAGTTAACCAGCTATAACTTATAGCTGGTTAAAATAATCTATATGTTCTTTACTGCTTTCTTTAAAGGCTGGTTCTATACCAGATTTACCACAGGGGACATTGTAGTCAGTGTGTTCTATGGGGAACACTTAAAAAAGAATTACACAAAAAGCATAGCAATATATGATGATAGCCTATATGTAAATATATTAAGTCATTGAAAGAGCCACTTGTGTCTCCAGAGATTCAGTTTGCAGATTCCTGACCTACCAGATGGAAAATGTGATCATATCTAAGGCTGTTGTAAACGAATATTTTAGTAATCGAGTAATCTATCGATTATTCTTACAATTAATTAAGTAATCGGATAAAACAAACATTGGTAAATCTAACATAACATCAGTATTACTGCACACATTTGAGTTTCCCTAACAATAACTTTTCTGTAGTTTAGAAAATCAACCTGCAACAATAACAGCTCACTTTCTAAGTTAACCTGAAGAAAAGTTGTTCAAAAATCTGAAATTATATTCAATTTAATAATAAAGAGGCATCCTCACAAATACACTTATAAAAATGTCTATACTCCAGCTTTTAGTTTGTTTTCATCTACAGTCAGTTTAATAGATTAATTCTCACCTTGTCCAGACATTTAAAGCTTTATGTTCAGCAATAATAGCGACGACGGGATTTGGCTCCTTCGTTCGTCACACACAAAAACATCTACCAGCTATGTAACGCCACCCATTAGTGGCGACCAGGATGATATGAAATTTATTTTCCGGTTCGTCCGTAAAGCTACGCATCTAAAGCTCAGCCGCCTGCAGTGTTCAGTCTATCTGCTCACCTGTATAAACACACCTGCAGCTCCGTCATTTTACGGATGCTCATTGGTCTCCCAAAAAACGACAAAAACCGGGACATTATCACGAATCAATAAAATCCTCCCGGGCTGAACTTGACAATAGAACCTTATGCTGCTAACACTTAGCTTTCGTCAACAACTCAGGCGGGAGTGAGAGCTCAGCGCATCGCAAGTAACAACCCGGCCAGAACACGGTGCATTAAATAATAAAACATGACATTGTTCAACCTGGAATGTGCGTCTTCCTCCTCACGTCTGTATTTTTGCCGGTTTTTGCGCCTAAGGACGGTGGAGTATCAGGTGGTAATTTAAAAAGACGCAGGTTGATAGCAGCTCGCCGGGCTGGGTAGTGTCCGTCTCTAGGCAACCGTGACCCAGCGTCGTTCTGGGGTCCTTTAGCTCCAGCCACGACAATTTAGCTGACCTTAATATTTCCTGTGTTTTATTTTGTAATTATTGTTACATTTAGTGTTGATATGTGTGTGACAAGCGTGTCTATCGGACAATTATGTATCGATTCAATACGAGACGGGACATTTAAGGTTTTTTACGGAGGGGTGGTAATTCTATTCAGGGTTGTTGAGGTACAGTTTAAACAGGCCTAGATACGCCACTGTGACCAACCCTTTCCTCCTCCAGAAACACAAAACAATACGATGGAAATCAACATTGATTGTTAATATGGACCCAGTTTTACTTACTAGAACCATACTGATATGCTAAAAAATTACTAACATTGGCCATCTCTAGTGTTGATGCTGATATATCAGACATCACTAACTACCCAGCATACTAATAAAATCATGTATTTGCGATACTATTACTCACTATTCAATTCAATTTCATTTACATTGTGCCAATTCACAACAAATGTCATCACAAGGTACTTTACAAAAACATAATTTCAGTCCACACACACATATTCTAATTCATCCTAGCTTTTACCCAGTAAGAAGGGTAAAAGCGCACGTGGGTTCAGTGCGAGCCCCACTGGGATGTGCCTGGGGTAAACTTGTGGGGTCTGAAGGATTGTGTCTTTTAAGATTAAAGGAGGGTAAAACAGTCAGACCAGGAACAGAAAAATTTAATCTGCTAAGTATGTGGAAAAGAGGAAACACAAGCAACTTGTTTTGCCACCTTAAACGAAGTATGGACTTGAATACCAGAAATTCCAAGAGATACTGCTGACTACAAGTTCCAGTCATAACACTGGAACTTGTGTTAACACAATAACTTATTAAAGTTATTGTATATTTTTCACTTATTTAAGTTTGATTTAACCAGGTAGTTATTATTGAGCTTAAGCTGCTGCCTGTCATTGCCAATGTTGGGGTTTTTTTGCATTTAAAAGTGAAAAAAAAAACAAAGAGGGAAAGTGTATTTTCTGCAGGTAAAAACAACACTTTGTTCGAGTTCTCCTTGTCTCCAGACAAAGTACTGCACATCTTGTGATGAAAAAAACAAACCATTGAATGCTTCAGGTAAAAAGAGGTTCAGTTTGATATTTTGTTACTGATGATGGGAATAAAAGTCTAATGTACAGATAGATGTTGGTGAAGTGTAATATCTAAAAAATAATAATGTTTTATATTTAGATTCTATAAAAAGTGACATTTAATAATTATGAGGAAAAACAACCTGTGGACCACTGGAGATAGGCACCAGCACATCTGGTGTATTCACAGTTTCTCCACAAATATTCTGGCTTACCAAATATTACATCCAAACTGTCCTTCGCCATTCCGATATTGTACACATTTGTATTCCAAATATGATTACAATTCAATGTATTGTGTAGCTGAAGTACAATAACAGATATTTTATCTTGATAGTTCTTTGCCATTGCAACACAATGATTGTACGATGCCTAGAAAATGTGCTTCTGCTCAATTGAAGCTAAATTACCTTTAGAATTGTTGTCATTCAAGAAAGTGAACAAGGTCTTAAGTCTTTTTGCAGTCGCTGATAGATTTTATTTTAGAATTGTCCTCTGTCCCTAGCATGTTACTGCAATTATTATGTTTCATCTTGGTGATGGAGTGTTTAGGTTGATGTTCAGGGTTTATACTGAAACTGATTTACAGAGTGGTGAACTCTAGTTACTGAGTATCTGAATACTGTTGATAGCATTGAATTATAAATAGTGGTATTAAATTAAAACCATGTATCATATGGTTCCATATCACATTATGTACTACGCTGTCTGGGTTTATTACTTGTCCCATTAAAATATATAAAATTTTGTGGTTTTAGCATGGCTAATGTGTACAGATCCATGGGGGGGAGGGGATAGAGATTTTTGTAAGGGATTTATTACAAAGCGCAGTCAATTAAATGAATTTGGAAATTTACATTTTTTTATATAAAAATGAAAGCTAATTGATATATCAGAATTAGCTTTATTGGCCAAGACTGTGCACAAAGAATTTGACTTCACTTTTACACACTCACAGAATACAAACATTAAGAAGAACTAAATACGCTTTAGAGGAAATAAAATAAAAGACAGAAACAATATGTACAAATTTGTATATATTACATAACTACTAAAAGAATAATTATTATTCTTTTTAAAGCCAGGTAGTGCAAATTTGCTTCTTTTGTTTTAAAGTAGTGGTGGATGTAAGGCTGAGCAATATGGCTGAAAAACATACCATGATATAAGGGTTTGACAGGAGTCGATATCAGCAATTATTAATTTGTTTGTTGTTTTAAATGTCTGAAATACTGCCAAACTGGTGACGTAACATTTTTTGTTTTATGCACAATTTCCACTCAAGTTGTTGCATTCTTTTTCTACATTCACTTCAAACCATTCATTTTATTTTTAAGCAATTATGAGGCACTGTGAAGAAATACAAAATTGCTTTTGTTAAAGTTAGTCAGTGAATTGTTGCTATTTTACCGATGAATGCAAAATACTTATATCATTATTATAACAAATAATAATAAAGTATTAACTATTTAATGAGTTAGCTGATGCCACCAACCTTGATTAGATGGCTGTGAGAGGCTGAGCGAAGAATGCCCTTCCTTGGCCTACATCCCCCAGAGTGCTGTGGTTCTGGATCGCAGTTTACTGAAATTAGAACATTCTATTGGACATGTTTTCTAGTTATATTGATCACGTGTCTATTACAATATACATTAACAATTTACTGCCGAGTCCTAAGTGGGACATGTATAATATATGTATAAACAATGGTTTCAGAAATTGGGACTTCCATCTTTAGAGTCAGTGAAACAACCTGGAAACAGGCTTTAAGTAAATATTAAAGCCTTTGTGCTTCTGTGTTATATTCTTAGGCACCTCATTCATATATGCATGTGTAACCTACACTGTCTTCTTGAAGAAGTGATCTGGTAGCTGCACATCCTACTGATGTTAGTGACTGGAGACTGCGATCGATTACAGGGGTTGGCTTATTATAGGTTGGCTTATAATCAGCTCTAAGCTATCAAAAGAGTTAATTGCTGCCATCTGTTAGCTGCATGCTTGTACTGTAGATTCTGGTGGTTAACCTTTGGCTGTCAGTTGTTAGATGCATTATAGTTAGCTGGTGTCTCCACGGAAAGTTCCCAGAGTGTGTTGCAACAGCAAACACCTGTACTGTTACCTGGTTAATAGCTGGTTAGTTACTAGATCTGCCAAGTAAAAGCTTCTGTCCTTTAGCTAGCTGTAGCATTTCTGTGCACGCCAACACTTAGTCTTTGACATAATGTCATTGCTTCCAACAGTAGTCAGAACAAACATTTAACTAGCGAAGCATATCGTAGAACGGCCACACGCATTCACGCTCGCACTCCCTCTTGGAGACCGCACAGTACCGTGAGTTTCGGCGGAGCTCAGGTCGCTTCCTATCGGATGCGGTCACCGCCGAGGTTCGGTGCGCGTTCCCCCCGCCCCCCAACTCTCTCCGCCACCGCAGAATCCTGTGTTCCTTAAGGTGGCCACGGAAAGGTGTAAAGCTAGTTGGCAGGATGCGTTTAACCTCCTACCATTTCACCTCCTCCATATTTATTACAGTCTTCGTTCCTTCTGCCTCGCGTTCTCTCTCCCACCACCAACAACAACATTATTGACGTCCTCCCCCTGCCACGTGACCAGTCTGCTGGGGTTAAAAATAGACTTGGTGCAAACCAATGGAGGAAGACAGACAAGGCAGAGACAGACAGACACCTACAGACAGAGGCGGATTTAGTCAGATAGTCAGAACAGGGACTGACCACCTCCGTTGTAATTCAATATTTTCAGCATTTTTGTGTCAGATCTACTCAATTCATTGTTGCTTATTGCCGGAAGCACAGCTTTGCATCTACATTTTATTTTCTGAATATCTATTTCTGCTCTTGTCTCAAAGCATTGAGATCCATCCATCCATCCATCCATCCATCCATCCATTTTCTTACACGCTTGTTCTTAGTTGGGTTCGGAGGGGTGCTGGTGCCTATCTCCAGCGAGACAACATTGAGCTCCATAGCGGCTAAATTCAACTTTTTCACATTGACATTTTTTTTAAACCACAGTCATGATTGCCACAGTTATCTTCTCCCAGTGTTCCCAGTATTAACTGGGCCAGGAGAAGGCTCTCAGTGCTGTAAATCAAGTTTGTTACGCCCATCTGACATCATCTACCTTGCTATTCTCTACAGCAGGGGTCCCCAAACTTTTTCCTGTGAGGGCCACATAACTTTTCCTTTCTCTGATGGGGTGCCGGGGTCAGTTGGTAACAGAAAAAGTGTGACGATTGCAAGAGTGCCTAAAAGTAAAAATTTATTGTTTTCCAGAAAGCACAATCAAATAACCCTTTCTGGATTCTTCACAGAACAAAAGTCAGGAAATAAATAACACTATTTATGAAATAAATAATAACCAAATAACACTCTCTGGGTTCTTCACATAAAAAAAGTCCATGGAACATAAACTTTCTGTTGTGCCGTGCACAATCTTAACAGGTCCAAGTTCAGCTTAGTTGT
The DNA here is from genome assembly GCA_903066815.1 of Brachyrhaphis roseni. Taxonomy (NCBI): domain Eukaryota; kingdom Metazoa; phylum Chordata; class Actinopteri; order Cyprinodontiformes; family Poeciliidae; genus Brachyrhaphis; species Brachyrhaphis roseni. The sequence goes on from CAEFZY010003796.1 coordinate 21,396, forward strand.
CAGAGCAGAATAACTAATAGTTAATAATGAAAAAAGTTCATA
>CAEFZY010003797.1:0-29735 GCA_903066815.1 Brachyrhaphis roseni
GCTCTCACCGGTATGTTTTTTTTAACCAGCCCTGTTAGTGCTGTGCTACCATGTTGCTGCTGTGTTACTGCCGCGTCGTAGGCACTGTTTGGAAAGAAAGGCTAAGGTATATTACTAAAATTTTGAAAACTCTTTCTGTGTACCGTCTGTATGTAGGCACATGCGGCTTATAGACAGGTGCGGCTTATGTATGTACAAAATGGTTTTTCCTTTACAAATGTGCTGGGTGCGGCTTATAGTCATGTGCGCTCTATAGTCCGGAAAATACGGTAGTCAAAACATTTTGCACCATATGCCAAACATGGGACTTGTTCTTCTCCCTGCAATAAAAGTCATAAAATAATTTTATTGTGAGTTACTTTCTCTTTATTTTAGCTGCCAAACAAAAAACTAACTATTCATTAACTTACTGAAACAAAATGGAAAAGAAGAAATGATTGTAGTTCCCATAAGGGACCTCAGATGTTTTCTATTGCATCAGAAAGGCGTTGAATGGGTTGAATGTTTTTGTTGGTACTTTGTTCAAAACCCCCTGCCATATTTAGCTATTTACTGTTTTTCAGTAAATAGTCATCGAGCGTTTGTGACCGTACATACATTGATATTAAAATGAAGGCAAAAATACATGGCTAATGAAAGAAAATACTTTCCGTACTCAACTGTTTCCACTTAAGAAGATATTTAAATCAGTAAATGAAAACCTCCCTTTTCAAAAATGATTTAAAAAATACACCATTTGTGGTCAGGGGACCACACAAAATTATTTCAAGGGTTGCTAATGGCCCCTGAGCCGCATTTTTGACACCCCTGGTATAGTGGGAAAGGTGTGGAAAAGCACAAAAGTAGAAAAAAGTCCAAATTCAAAACCTTGTATCGACTTGTTCTTACTCACTGCGTACCCCAGGAAAAAAAATATTCACAAAAGATACTTTAAACCTGAAGGGCAGAGGACAAGACTTTACAGGAGTAACAAGGAGTAAAATGTTTCAAATGTTTTTAGTCTAAAATGAGCATTGTAGCAGTACTGCTAATTTCCAATTGTATTCAGATATTATTGCTGTTGGATTTCAAAATAAAGCGAGCTTCCCCTTTTCTTACCCACATCCTTCCTCTGTGCTGTGGATCCCTGGCTGGGTTGCAACACGAGGTTACAACCATCTGCATACGATCAGGTTGCGACAGAACACCTAAGTTACAGCTCAGCATGTGTACAACATGGCAATAAAAATAAATTAATACAATTGTGAAAAGCATCTTTTCTTTTGGGCATGAAATAGAAAAAAAAATCATCATTGCTGGAATCTTTCTTCTGAAAATACGATTAAATAAAAAAAAAAAAATGTTTATTTATGTTAATTAAGCCATAATGTCACAGGAAATAAGTCTGTATGGGACTGAATGATTTATTCTAAAATGAAACTGAAATAATTGAGCTGTTTTGCTCGTGTTAGGCCATTTGAACACGTGGTGGCTCTTTCTATGAACCTAAAGGGAAGTTCGTTTTTTGTCTGATAATGTCTGATGGTGTTTATTTTGCAGTCTGACATGAACAGAGACGTAACAGGAGAAAGGGATGTAAATCATTTAAAATAAAAACTTAAACAGTTTGCCATTAATCTTAATCGACACATAATCAAACTAAAATAACTGAACAGACTGTACTAAAGTTCAAAGGAAACAGGGCTGATCTAATTAAAAGAATAATAAAAGAAAATACAGATAAATAAATCAACAAGATTTACTGTTAATAAAGTTCTTGTTTTGCTGTATTTCTCAGGTGTTCGGCTTGCTCGCTGGTCTCCTGTTTGCATACGACACGTACACCATCTACCTGCAAATCAAGAGCATCAGGTCGCAAACTGGGGGTTCTGGTAGGAACACAAGAGTTTATTCACCAATGCATCCAAAATCTCCTCTGTGACACAAACACTGCAAAAACACAAACTTTTACCAAGTATTTTTTATCTAGAAATCACTTAAACTTAAAGTTACACAATATAGGAGCTTGTTTTGAGTCAATAATCCTTTAATATTGATTAAAAAGTTCCAGTTCCATTGACAGATTTTATCATTTATATAAGACATTTTCCAATGAGTGAAAAAAAACTTCTACCAATGGAATCAGTACTTTTATTTGTCCAAATTTGAAGGTATTTACTTAAAACGAGCTTCTATATCTTGCTGAAAAGTTACTTGGAAGTCTTATTTCAAGTATAACACTATATTTGGACTACAAACTAGACCAAACATATTTGGTAATACTTTGCGTTTTTGCAGCGAACCTCATGCAGTATATATATTTTTCCTGTTGGTATATAAAACATACTTTCTTTCCTGATGCACTTTTCTAAATTAATTTCCAGGTAACACAGCTTAAACAGTCCATGCATCTGTCATCGACGCTGCAGGAACACAAAAACAGAGAAGAGCTGCTCAGTGAGGGGAGATGGACAGTAAAATGACCAGGTCACAGTTTTAATCATTGCAACTGTATGGTGTGAACAAATGAGAAGTATTTTAGAGCTGTGCCTGAGAGGAACACCACAGAACCAAATGAGAGGCACTGTACTGTACATCTGTGTCTGCATGTGTGCTGCGGTGGGAAAACCCCCCAAGTTTTTGTTCCGACCAAAACAGACCATCGACTACACAGGAGAACCTGACATTAATAAGGTAACAAAACACTGTTTGGTCTCTTCAAATAGCTTTTCTAATACTTTTCTCTACTGTTAACGGACTGCTGTAGGAAATATTAATCGTGTTATTTGGACTTCAGAAGTATCTGACACATTAGGAATTATTTAAAAACTGAATAATAATCTTGTCAATGCTGTCAATATTTTTTTTTTGTAAAGTGTTCTCACTCAGTTAAATATTATAATTTTATGAGGTTTTTGTTAAGAGGTCATGAGCAATAAATATGTCACCACATCAATTGACTCTCTTGGTATTTTCACTTGGATCAAATCTTGAACTAAAGGCTCAACGGCCCAAGTTGGCTCATTGCAAAAACTTTTTAGTTTTTATTTTCTGTAAATAAAAAATGTTCTTCTCAATAAACACAGCAAAAACAGAAAGTCTTAACAAATATTTTGGTCTAGTTTCTAGTAAAATATCGTAGAACACTTGAAATAAGACAAATCTAACTTACAATAGATTTTAAGCAAGAAATAGGAGCTTGTTTAGTAATTAATACTTATGAAAAAGCACTGCTTCCTTTGGCAGATCATTTCACTTACATCAGAAATATGTCTTGTTTTAAGTGAAATAATCTGAAAAAGAACTAGTTCTTCTTCAAAAATATTATCTTTCTAAAAGGTTAATTAGAAACTAGACCAAAAACTCCTGATAAGATTTTGTTTTTGCTGCGAAGATGCTCATATTTATGGATTTGCGTCAAGCTAATGTGGCTGGTTGGAGAAACAGTCTTCACGTACGCACCATGCTAAGCGCTACTAGCTAACTCTGAAACTTTCTAAAATAAACAAACAAACCAAGAGCTACTTCCAATATCGCTGTGGTGTTAATAAATCAGAGATGCAAGAACCTATTTAAAAGAAAATGGCCCTTTTTAATGTCATTTATTCGGACATTAGGAGAGTTTGAAGGCGCATAGCTATTAGCGGCTAACAGTACAACAGTGGCGCTGGATTCAGTTGGTAGCCCCTGTTCTGTTTAGCTTATAATCTCTTTTGCTTTTTGTTTCAACGTTTTTGCCATATTTTTGTACTGCCGCAACCCTTTTTGGTACTGAAGTTTCTGGAAATATTTAGACCAGTAAACCATGCTGGAGACTTTTTTTCATCCACAAAAACAATCAATCATGCAAATTGAAATTATCAAACTCATGCGATTAATTGAGTTATTGCTTAATTTTGACAGGTTTAATTGGCTATCAGCAACATGTGATTTGTAGATAAAAGTCTTATTATTTGGCATTAGCACTAGCAGAAGAACAGCATGCATTTTAAGACTTCATGTCTCAGAAAAACACAATCAAACACCAAAAAAAAAAAAGCATTCATTCCCAGACAACCATAAAAAGGCCAAACGGATTCAAAGAGAATGCAACTGATTAAAACTTGCGATATTGTCACTCTAGAGGGCGCTGTTGCCTCAGTACTGGAACGCTGGAAATTTTCCAACATTTTTATTTGTATGAAGCAAACAGAAGCAATGAAAACAAAGTTTGAATCCCAGTTTTTACAGAAACCTCCATATCTGATGTTACATTACTCAGAACATAATTTAAAACATTATTCCTACAATTATTCATCTTCCAATCTCTGTTATATCAAAGTGAATAATCTGGAAGTTATCTACTGCAAGGAGGACGTTGACGGCTCATAATCTTTTAACTTAATCTTTGAAAAAAAACTAATCAATTTTCTGTTTCATTTCATGTAGTTGTACTTACATTCTTTTTCACTTTTTTGATTTCTAAGTCCTAAACAATTGATGGGTTCTGTGGGTATTTGTCAGTACTGTTCTTTTGGTTTGGATTTGAGAACAAATTTCTGATTTTTGTATATTCGATATTAACTCATCCTCAGTTGATCGATACCACACAGATTATGTTGTCCTCCCTCACTTTCACTCATCTTGCTCAGGTTATGATTTTTTTCATACAGCTGTAACACATTTTTTAAAGATTGAAAGCCATCTTTCTCCTGAGATTTTGTTTGTAGTGTCCCTGTTCTCCTAAAAAGCGACAGAAGATTAGAAATGTGTTGTTGGAGGACAGTGTGCTGAAGGAAAATCTTGTCATTCTAATGTTTTTTTTCTAATAATGTGCATTCTGTCTCTATATTCAGATTATTGTTTGCTTTGAGAAATAAACTGTCATTACAACAAAGAGTATTAGCATTTCTATCTTTTGTCCTGAGTTTCTTTCATTTGATTGTTGGATGTGGATTTTAAGTTGTTGTTCTTCTTATTGCCGCTAGATGGAGCCAGTCAGTAACTGATTATCAAATATGACATTTAAACACTCAAAATCACCAGAGTTAGTGGTAACTAGCTACATTTACTCAGTCACATCTACTTGAGTAACATTTTTTTTAATGTACTTTTAGGAGTATTTTTGCTATGCTGTAGTTTTCATTAATTTTATTATGAAATATTTCTACTCTTACTTGAGTAATATTTCTGGATTTTCTACCCACTCAATGAAAAACAAACATGTTTTAATGAAGAATGCACCAGACACAGTTTTGGTTCAAAGTTTTATGCATTTTTTTTTATTTAAAGAAACTGATTTGGAAAAAATGTATTTTGCCTGATTTTGTTGCTTTTTGCTACTTATATGAATTTTTGTCATATTCGTCCTTAAAACACCTTATATTTTGCTCTGTCTGATGATGTGATTTTTAAATATTAAATAATTGATAATTTGATCAGTTACTCAGTAATTGAGTAGAATGTTTTTACTAAGTACGTTTTTAGTTTTACTTGAGAAATAATAGTCATTTTTACTTGAGTAATTTCTTGGACGGCTACTTTTTTATTTTTGCTTAAGTAAAAATATGTTGAAGTAGTGTTACTCTTACTTGAGTCAAATTTTTGGGTACTCTGCCCACCTCTGAAAATCACCCAGAATCAACTCAATAGTTTTGATAACCCCTGTTGTTTGTATAATGGATAAAAACAAATTATCTCTCACAGATTCCAGTGAGGATCTCAGTTCATGGAGGCCAGTATTCACGAGGGATCTCTAATCTCATCTGATTTTCTTTTTTTACAGAGAGAGTGCATCCATGCTGCCACCATGCTTCATTCTGAGATTACATTGTTTTATGTTTTTTTATATTATTATTAAAATCCCTGCCTTTATTTAGTACCTTTCAATTGCATTCATGTTATTTTTAAAGCCCTGCAGTGGAATGATAATCCCCTTTTTGGGATCATGCCAGTATTCACCAAACTGCTTCCGAGGCTTTTTAAAAGCATGATGATGATATTAACTTTCCCCAAACTGACTTTTTTCACTCCAGATTTCTTTGCGGAATAATTTTATCTTATTTCAAAGTTTAATTCAAAGGATATATTTACAGTGATGGAGTCACTATGAAATCAGAGGATCTGGTGTGGAAACATCCATTACCAGAGAACAAGATAGAGGTTATAAATTAGTAGATGTATCTCCAGGATTTATTATCATTATTTTTATTATTCCCTAATTTTGTAAACAGTTTTAAACATACAGTAAATCAAAACCAAATAGAAAAATTCATAAAACAGCATATGCTTTTATGCAAAATAAGCCTTTTATTTAGACATAAAAAATAAAGTAATGATTATATAATTAGATAGTATATATTTTGTGACTATTCTTTAAAAGTGTGTTCAATTAATTTCAGTTTCAATGTCAATAAACACATGATGCATTTTTGTAATTCAATTCAAAAAGTTGACACATTTCATAAGTATTTATTACACAAAGTAGGACATTTTTAGCTATTTCTGGTCATTTTTATGATTATGGATTGAAGCTAATAGAAAACCCTAAATTTGGTATTCAGTATTACATAAGACCAATTTAAATGAGCTCTTTTAATGCAGTAGTGCATAATGGTCCAGAATATGGACCATTATTCTGGTATCTTATTTAGTGTAAGATACTAAAGACTTTAAAAATATGTAAACAGAAAGTTGAGAGGAGGAAAAAACAAACTGTGGCATAACTGTCTTCTTTTCAGCCTAAATAAAAATTTTGTGCCTTATTAGGCAGTCAAGTTTCCAGAGTTTGTGGGAAAAGAGAAAAGGCACAAAAGAAAAGTAGATTTGGTCAGTTGGGGTCAACAGGAAGTCCAGGAAAATTTAAAGCATTTCATGCTTCTTTTGCTAACAAGCATCATGAAGACTCTCTCTGTAGTTTGCACTAAGTCTAGTCACCTCAATATACTGCCTAAAGTACGAACAATTGATTAAATAACAATATTCTACTGTGTTTGTTTGAGTAGCACATTGGCCCAAATGTTGTTGAGAATCTGTGGAGGTAGAGGAAAGGATTCAGAATTAACAATGCAAATGAGGTGAAAGCTGCTATTAAATAACTTGGACTTCATTAAAACTTAATCACAACTGCAGGCTGATTACCTCAAGTTACTCTGATACAGAAATTCATGTATAAAAAAAAAGACTTTTGGCAAACTATGGAGAGCAAATCTACCAGAATATGGACTTGTTTCCATAGGCATTCCTGTGTTAAATATGTGTATGTAATGTATTTAATATGCGAGGTTCATGTTAATGAAATAAATTCATGTTGGATTATGCATTTTGTTGATAAGCACCTCCATACCAAATAATTGTGCTTTTATTTTGTCTCCATCCAAAAGCAAAGTTTGTAAACGTGCGTTTTATTTTGAAGTCCTACCGGAAGCGGTGTGTTTTATTTCAGTTAAGCTAACTTTTCACATCTGATCCGAAGCCAAAAGTGTTCAGTAAAGACTGGGATGAAGAGTCCGGGGGATTCCACAGGGAAGCAGCATGTAGTTCACGGAAGTCTCCGACCGTTTCCCCACTTTTAGACTTTATCATTTATTTTTCTTTTCCGTCTGTTTTTTCCCACCTGGAAAGTGTCTTTTAACGTCCAACCGACATCATGTTCCTGCGCGGCTCGAAGAAGCGACGGTCCAACCGCTCGGTAAGCTCTTCTGTTTTTCATTTAAACTGTCTGTGCAGCACTTTATTTGACACGAAGTCAGCTCTCAACCCTTCAGTGTCTGTTTTGTTCGTATCCACATCAATCAACGTGAAATTAAAAATGTCCAGAAGAGAAAACGATCCAAGCGGAACTTCGTCCCACCTTCACCTGGCTATTGTTTTGTCGCTGGACTGAATTCGGGAGACATTTCCTTCTTGTTTTCCCACTTTAGAGGTAAAAACAGGCGTTTCATGTTATTTTTTTAATCTGTTTTTGGCGTGCTTCATGAAGTCATGAAGTCGTTGTTTCTTGAGTCATGATGCGTTTCGCCTCAGGTGAAGTCAGGAGTGGCTCATAAATCTGTACCTGAGCTGCAAGCAGGTTGGGATGAAGAGCAGTTTTAACTCCAACATATTCAAACACTTTCTCTGGGTTTGTAATGCAAACACCTCGGTATGTTTTCACCATAAAAACAACTTAAATAGTTAGGTTAATGAAGAAAAATGTTTATTTGACATACATTTGGCTATGCACAATGCAAAGCATAAATTACTCACCAAAAGTGATTTTATGAAGCTTTCCTCTCAGGCGTAATATATATTTATTTCATTCAGACTGTATGATATGGTTAATTCACTAAGGACGCGTTCTAACCTTTCTGTTAATTATCATTATTTTCCAGTTACAGTGAATTAGACACTACATTACATTTTGGTATTTTTATAATGTACTTTTAATCTGACAAATGATTCTCATCAATAGATTACATTTTGTAATCAGTGTGGCTAAAAAGAACAGAAAATAAGACTTTTAAACTGCTAACTGAATCTTAAAACATACTTATATGATTCTACAAAATGTACAAATCCAAACAGAAGCAGGAAGAAGTATGTTCGGTGATCTCGTGCCTGTCTGCACACACAGGTTCAAGGCAAATCCTTGGGTTCTTATTTAACATTAAACATGTAACACTAGGGATGGGCGTTTGTCACGTAGTTATTGTGAAACATTTCTTTTCATGCTAAGACTTTGGATTTACAATAAATTCCGAATAATGACGCTTATGAGTTAACATTTTAATTTCGCTTTGGGATCAAGTATTTTCTTAATTGAGTAATTTGAAGTAGAACCCTCAACCAACATCTGTATTGTAGGAATTATTATTATTATTATTGCAATTTTCTCTACTGTTTTATGAGAAAATCAAAGAATGTTACTAAACTTGAAGATACATTGAAGTGCAGTTTCTGTGTGCAACTTGGTAAAGAGATGAGGACTGACGTCATGAAGAAAGACTGAAAGAAAGTCAATGCTTTTTTTTTTTCTTTTTCGGTTTGTTGTTTGAGATTTTATGCTATTCTCTTTCCATTTGTTGTGATTGTGATCCCTGTTTAAAGACAGATTATTTCCCTTAACAATTATTTGAGTCCCAAAACCAAATTTTTCTTATTAAATAGCCACCAATTTGGTTATTGGTAAAGAAATAACCAAAATACAAATTTTAAATGGTGACCAGAACCAATAAAAATATATATTAAACATCACTTTAATTATTAATCAAGGAATATGTCAGCTTGCATTTTTGTCATCTTTTAACCTAATCACGATATTTATGTTCTTGAAAGTCAGTTTTAGATATAAACCAGGTTACACTGCAATCTTATATTTATTAGACTGCAGTATAAACATTAAAGGGGCAGTATTATCTATTTTCTAGGCACATAGTAACATTTCATAGCACAATCAAGTAACTATGTTAACTTAAGTTGTTATAATAATGATATATATATCAAATATGACTTATAAGAAATCTGATTTTGTAACTTAGCACCTTAAAATTGGGCCTCTGTCCCTTTAAAAACCCCTGCTGTTTCTGAAACTCCGCCTTCAGGAAGTTATCACAACATTTTTGCCAGAAGTAGCTCGAGTAATCAGGTCAGCAGATGTGCAGCTCCACCATGTGTTTGCTAATTGCTGCTGGCTAGTTTGAAGGAGCTGAATAGCCAGGGAAGTTGTAGGGGAGGGCTGCTCTGTGAGGCAGAAGCTTGGAAGGTGCAACTCTGAGGAGCAGCTGGGCTTAGAAGGCGGAGCTAGGTCCACCCAGTCGTTTTGCACAGCTAAATGGTACCCATGGAGATCAAAGGGATTTCTCAAATGTGCCTGAAAGGATCAAGGCAAAACTCCAGGTATTTTTTTTATGAAGGGATAAGATTATAGCATAATTTAAATGTCAAAAAAGTTGATTTTCCATAATACTGCCCCTTTAAAGTAGATGGAATGTGCTTGGTGTCAGAGTCTATCTGTTGCTCTCTTTCTGTTTAACAAACACAATGATTACTAATAACTTTTTCTGCAAATGCAAACAGCTGCACTTGAAGGTTTTATGGGAACAAGGCCTTCCACTGCAGAAACCCTCTGTTTTGTGTTTAGCTGTAACGTACGAGAGGCCTGATTTAGTCCTAAGAGTGAGGCTGGAGGAAGACGACGCATCCAGTCTGTTTTGGGTTGAGTTGACCTCAGTGGGTCAGAAAGCAGGAAGGAAAAAATATAAACCATAACATCACTGAGCTGCATTGTGCTGCAGAGAAACCAGCAGGCTGTCTGATCCTACCCAATGAAGAGACCAGCATCTACTCAGCATGCCAAGGCAGCAAAGGCCCCCGACCTCCGACCTGTCCTGTTAATTTTTAATCCATCCAGAACCACAGCTTTGACAATCTAAGTTCTTTTTCAGTAAGTAAGAACCTATTTATTACAGCCTTTGCTGATTTGAGGAGAACCACACTGTTAGCATGGACCAAATTACATCATTATTATGCAATATTTATCTGTTGTCCCAATATTATGAGAAGTAGTCCCCGGTATAGCCAGAGCGTTGGCATGTTGATGTAAGACAAACAAAGCTGGCTGGTTTTCAGTTTGTCTTTCACTTGGTTACACCGTTACTTGGCAGCATGATGGAGCTCAGCCTAACCTTGATGTGATCAAACCTCAGACTCCCACACTGACGCAAGTTCAAGGTTTTCCCCAGTGTATTATGTATACATATAGACTTTTTGGGTTGCCAGACTTTACTTGCCCCAATGCCAAGCTAAGCAGCGTTTATTTACTTTAAATGGGCTTTTTACATTTGCTAGCCGTCTTGATAGCAAAGACGGGTTAAAGAGGATCTTTGGGGAAATTGTTGTGAAAATGGCGACATTTTAATGATCTCAGGACAGGATTCTGCGTCACATTTGTGCCACCAACCTGAGCCTGACTGATGTAAGCACGTATGTGATGGAAGCACTTATGGAACGCCATCCAGCTCAAAAATATGTGTTTTCCAACATATAGAAGTCAAAGTCTATGTTCCTGCATGTTGTTCTATACGTGTTTTTGAACTGGATGGTGTTCTTTTGGTGCCTGCTTGGTTTTGTGTCTTTACCTGCAACTTGACGAAGTTTATGTAAGTGAACCACATGGGCAGCCAATCACAGAGGCCTTTTTCAGCATTCCTTGCTAATACTGCTTTCACTCGTATTAATAACCAATCACAGCTAGTAAATCAAAATGACGCACCAAGAGAAAACAGTAGAAAAGCACTGTATAATAACAAATACTTAAAATTTGTACTTAAATGCAAATATGCTTAGTCATCATTGTTCATTTTAAGTAATTTCAAATATGACCAACATTACATAGCTTGTTTAAGATCCACTGGCTGATTACTTTATCAGGATTTCACTAACTAATCATATTTTCAGATTTCCTCTTAAATGTTATATTTTTTTAAACATAAAAAGTACACCATGTGCTGCTGGTGGAGTTGACTTAGACTTGATTAATGAACATATTATTTACCTTGCCTTCATTTTGTTTGGAGGAAACTTCCTGTTGCCACTCCCGTTTAGAGCACAAAAGGAAAACCTCAGCCTGCAGACAAAGACTTGATACTGTATCTTTCATGGAAAGCTAAAAAGCAGAACAGGAAGCCCCCTCCCCGCGCTCTGTCATTACAAACAAACTTAAAATGGCTGTTGTCTTATTATTTTAAGGTGGTTGTACATATAACATGTACTACAAGTGTGTTCTAACACTACAGAATAAACACTCGTCACAAATTACTGTTTGTTTTTTGTGAACCAACTGTTTGAGTTTAAGCCAAACTTATTTAATCCATGTTTGTGTAGAGATAAAACTCTTTTCTCACTTTCTAATCTCTTGCCCCTTCATTACGTCACCGCTGAACCCAAAGCTTTAGTCTTAATTACAATTTACCCGAAACGTGTGATTATTCATTCAACAATCTCAACTCTTTTCTCTTCCTGATATCAATCTGTTTGAGGATTATAGTTTATCTTTATTCAAATTTACAGCACAAATTGTTTAACAATTAAAAATATCTAAAGTGTGGCATGCATTTGTATTTGTCACTTCTTTGTTTACACTTTGTAGGACTTTTACAACATCTACTGGGTGACATTTTTACGCTTTCTTGGCTAAAGATTAGTAAGACTAGATGGAGATTGAATAACATGTTTCAGGTCTTATTGTAGTTTTCTATTTGGATTTAGAACTGGGCTTTGACTAGACCTTTCTAACACATCTAAACCAGTCCATTGTTGCTCTAACTGTAGCTAAGGTTGTTTAGCTGGAAGATGAAGCTCCATAGGAGCCTCTGGTTTTAGAAATCCCCACATCATGATTCTCCCACCTTCGTGTTTTACTTTGGGATGGCGCGTTCATGATGCAAAGAGTGACAATATCTACTGGAAATTAGATATTATTTGTTCTTTAAAAATCATCCATAATATGACAATATAGTGTAGAAGTATAAAAGAGTGGCATCAGGTAGAGATGTTTCTTGTTTTCTTTGATATTTACTGTGGATTGACCTGCATTTTCAGCACCGTGGAAGTCAAAACGAGTGCAACTAAGCAAAATAATTTTTATAATAATTGTTTATATGTGTACTACAGTATTTTTGTGATTATTTTGTACAGAAATTAAGATTGAGATACAAATTTTATTAATTGCACATTTACTATATTACCTTAGCACTCCAGGCCTTTGCAGAGGCGATACATTTCAGATTAAATGTTTTTGAAAAGTGATTTTTTTTCCCCCTGTTAGGTTTTGCTGAATGTGTCCAGAGCCACATAAACTAAACCTCCTGAGATCAAGAAGTATCATTTCATTTTCTCCCCTGTGGGTTCTGAAGTAAACGTTTTTCAAGTCGACTAAAGTTTCCAATAGTGATGTTATCCTGCAGCTAAATTCTTTCTTAATCTGGAGGAGTGCAGATGTACACCTCAGTGTACAGAAGTTTTCTTTTCTTTTTTTAAAGCATGTGCCTCCAAGGCTCAGTCAGCCTGTCAGAGTTACAACTCAGGAACTTTTTTGAGGAAACAAAACGTGGAAGGACCCAGTCACAAAGAAATCATCTGTATTTTAAACGTTATAACTCACCTTCAATGCCTTTTATTGGCATTTTATTTTATAAAATACAATTTCACCCAGTCCTTTCTGGCAAATAGCTTAGGGTTAGCCAGATTGGATGGAAGTCACCCACAGCATGACGCTGCCACCATCATGTTTGCTTCAGAGCCATGAGTGGAGTTATTTTTACTTCATTCTTAGTGCCTCTTTGCATGTAGGCTATAAAACTAGCTTTTATGAAACTGGACATGTTCTCTAATGAACCTAAGGCCTTCACAGAGCAGCTGGATTCATACAGAGATTAGGTGACTGTATGGCGGTATATTCCTGCCAAAAACCACACTGGTTAAAAAAAAAAAAAGTCTAATTTACGCTATACCGGCAGATGTTGTTGCCTGAATTCTACTGTATAAATACAGTAAAACCTGTATGTATATGGTAAAATTATGGCAATTTTACTATATTTAATGGTAAAATTCTGGCAACCACAATGGCTAGTATTTTATCGTAAATTAGAGAATTTTTATTTTTTTTTACGGTTCACTGGAGCTTATTAAAGTGTAACTAACCCCTCTGTTAAAACGTGGCCCGGTCCCCGGACTATTTTTGAAAAATTCCACTAATGTGGGCGGAGCCAAGAGACTCTGAGGGGCGTGGCCAAGTGTAACTCTTTAGGTCTTCTAGAGAAGAGGTGTTCAAACCTTTTGTACCACCTTTGGCCCAAAATCAGCAACTCAAAATAAATATACATTTTAAACAATAACATCACCAAAAATGTTGATTTTTTTTTTTTCTTTTTACCTACTCAAAAATAAACTTAGCATAAAGTATTTTAATTAAACAGATCAAATCTGTTGGGTTTTTTTGTAGGAACATGATCAAAACTTCAAATGGTTTTTGCATATTTATACTTTCCTTGTTAATTAAAAGCCATCCTGTTCATTTGTTATTTTGGGCTTAATTTAAGAAACTAAAAAAAATATTTTGTCTGTTCTAGGCAATAAAAACTGGATCTTGATCAGTCTTCATTTAGTGGCTTACTGCATTTAGCCAAGTTTTAACACAGCAATTAAAAATTTGCACCACAAATCTGGAACAAATTTTCAGAAACTGCAAAACAGCTGAAACACTGAGTTCCTTTAAATCAAGAATAGAGTAGTTTTTGAACCAAAATAAATGGAACATTGACCAACATATTTGTTTTGATAATTTTGACAATGCAATGTTTGTTACTGGCTTCACATTTGTTGACTGTGTTTATGATGTTTCTATGTTTTCATGATGCAGAGCACTTCGACCGGGCTGTTTGCTGAAATGTGCTGCACAAATAAGCTTGATTGATTGAATGATAAAAGCAGATTTGGCTGCACCAAAGTGTAGTTTAGAGTCTAAGTCAATGAGTAGATGTCCATAAAAATAGAAGAAAAGCAGCAAGCGTGGAAAAAGATCATCATTTTGTGTTGCATCTAAGATTTTTTTACTAGATTTTGATTTAGAAGTTGTAGTTTTGTCCTGATTTATGTAATTTATTTTAAAATTGCGGGTTAGGGTTAATTGCTGTCCAAGTGCTGCAAATGGCCCCTGACCCCCACTTTGAACACATTTGCTCTAAAGAGGTTTTTTTTTAAAGTGACTGCTGACAAATTTAGCAACTTTTCTTCTGTTTTTGGAGACTTTGCAAAGCAGCGATTGCTTTGCAGCAACTGTGAATAAACACAAATGTTCCAATAAGAGCAATGCGCTCTCCATTTATAAATGAACAGTTGAGATTGCTCAATAATCTCCTGAGGGGTTTTAGGCAGGAATGTGGAGCCATGTGATTCCTCCTTAAGACAACTGTCTGCATTTGATTTTATCTCAAGGTATCAAAGTAAAGGGGGCAGAATCCACACATAAAATCCAGGTAAAACACATTGAAGTTTGTGGTTTTAACATGACAATATGCAAAAAAAACTCAGTGTATTTGTAAATCTGCGTGTAATTAGATTATTCTCAGAGTGTTTTGGATTTCTCCTACATTTTAGATGGTTATATTTTAGTTTACAGCCAGACATATTTACTCAGGTTAAATAAAAAAACAGGTTGCTTTTTACCGACAACCTTCACATGTCTGTGAAAATAGAGCTGTCTCCACTGTTAATGGGCTGCTGTTCTCGAAAGCGGTCATAAAAATCTCAGCTTGGCAAAACAGGCTTAACATGAATCCTGTTTTAGGGTTGGTGGTTAGAAATAAGGCAGGTGAGCAGGTATGCACAGGTACTTCAGTTTATTGCTTTGATTCCTGCAGCTTGTTTACACATTTACATCTCAGCTAGAAACAGCTGTTTGGTTCTCTGGTTCTCATGTCAGTCTTATGCAGAGTTTGTTTATACTTATTCTCCGTGAAAAGTAAAGAGTTAGCTGAAATAAGAAGAGCGATGGAGCAGAGTTTGGTTTACTGAAGAGAGAAGAAAAAAGAGCAGAGCGACAGAGTTACATGGAGAGGGAAAGGGTGCAGCTCTCATCCTGTGTCTGCTTCCTTCCTCACATCTCTAAAAAGAGGCCTGGATCTGCAAAATGCATGCTGGATACACACACACGCACGCACACCCCCCCACACACACACGTTTCTGGAGGAATGGAAGCAAAGCAGTTTTAGTATCAAAGCTCAGCAATTTTGTCTGTTTTAATTCAGCGCACAGTTTAGCCTAGAGGTTTGATCTACTGATATAATCTGAGCTCCAATGTTCAGGGTTTGTCCTGGTGGACCTTGAATTTCAATTCAGAAAGTGCTTGATTTCAAGGATAAAATCCTTGAAGGTGCTTGATATTCAAACTGCTTAGTTTTGTGATAAAGTGCAAGCTAAAGTTTGATTAAAAGGCTAACTTTTCAAAAAGTTACTTGCAGTTGAAAGTAGATATATTTAAAAGAAAAAAAAACCCCTCAGTATCTTAAGTTAAATCAGATCAAACTTCTCATGTTTTAAGTTAGTTGGAATTATTTAAATTATTTCTATTTGCTAAATGCCAGAAAACTTGGAGCATTTTTAAGAGATCTTTTTTAAATAACTTTTTTATTTTGTTGAAGCATTTAATTTGAGCTCAAAAGTGATCTATCTTAGCACGATTTGTTTAGATTGTTCCAATGCACTGAATATTTATCATCCACTAATTGAAAAAAGGTTGCCTTATATCTTATACGTTAAAAAAACATTATTGAAATTGTTTTTTGTCGTTGCTAAATGAGTGTTTTGTTCTCAGCTTTGTCAGGTGTGTAGTGTGAGTGAGAGGCATTTCAAAATATAACATTTTATTATATTTTAGTTTACATTGTCCCTGCTGTATAATTAAGAATACTATTACAAGACATTTTTAGCAATTTCTTGTAATAGTAAGAAGACAGAAACTGTTTTTTTCTTAGTTGATTTAACGTCTGGTGCTGGAAAAGTTTGAAAACTGTTTGAATCTTACTGTGGAAAAAGTGTACGAACCCTGTGTGGTAAATGTGTAATAAAACCATTCATGTACCTCATTTATTATGTTAATCGTTTTGCAGAAAACTAATGCTGACAAAAACGAAAATGTAATAAATCCGTCTATTCTCGGCTTCTGGCTGTTTTTGTGATCACATCATGCAAAGCGCCGCCTGTGCTGGTTCTGCCTGTCGATTTCCTGAAAGAATGAACTGGAGCTGCGATCAGGAAGAGCGATGTGAACTAAAGCGGCTTCATGTTGTGTTTGAAGCAGGAAGACGAGGACCCAGACAGAGGCCAGCCCTGCATGCGCTGCGGAGATCAGTGTCCCGGCTTCCGCGTCCACGGCTGGAGGTAAAACCTGCTCACAACTTTTCAAACTTTTTTGTTGGAAATTTCTTCCATAAATCTCAAAATTTCAGTTTTTTTTTTTTTTTTTTTGGAGTAAATTTTCAACTTTTGAAGTTCAGAAATGTCCTTTAGCAGAAATTTTCTCTTACTTTTTATTCTACCTACAACGTTCCTAATGTGCAATCGCATGTCAATGTGTGAAATTACAAGTAATTTAAGTATGTCTTAAATATAAATAAAATAAAATAATTGGTTAAATAATCATGGTTATGTAGATAATTCAGGCTCATCAGTTTGTTTGAGTAGACTGTACCCGGTTGAAGCAGAGCTGCATGTCAAAGCTGCAGCAATCTGATCTTCCATCCTCAGCCTCGATGAAGTGATGATGATGTTTTCTTCACTTGTCACGGTCCAGGTGGCGTCCCACCGCATGCCTCCTCACCTGCGGGCTTGTAAGGCTGGAGACCTGTTACTTTTTAAGCAGATCCTGTCAGTGATCACCTGGAGCACAAGTCAAGCTCAAACCGACACAAGATGAATAATTTTGTTTAGTTACAAGTTCATCAAGTAAATATGTTAAGTTTATTCAGTTGTCATGTTAAAAAAGCATAAATAAGGTAAGTTTGACAAACTTAATTTGATTACATGTTGCATGTTAGCTCTTCTACATCCAACATGTTGGTGACGACACCGTTTTACAAGCCAAATTTGCGGTACTGTAACTCTGCAACACTTTGCGCCATCTGACAAATTCTGACTGTTTCTGAAAGGGGAGACGTTGCGCTTTCCAGCCAATATGGGGTTGTTACAGTAATTTCACTCCTGCCGTTGCAAGAAGCATGTTTTTCTTCAGTTTATTCTGATAAAACACTCTTTTAATAGACGGTAAATTGCGAAAATAACTGCTAAATATTGAAAGTTCCATTTGTTATGGATAAATGGACAAATATATTTACTCACAGGACATTTAAAGAACTGTGTACAATTAAAATAAGTGCAAGTATACAGGCGGAGATTTGAAACTTAGGCCTCAGAGGGTTAATTCTTTTTTTTTTAAGTTGGAAGTCCTTTCTGTTTTTTCAGTGTTAATATTTTACATATGTTTTAAGAGTGTGCACTCCTGATAAGTTGTACAACTTTAGGTTTTTGTTGCACTTTTTTTCCCGACTTGTTTTCTCTGCAGGCCTTGCACTGCCCTGTAGTTGAATATTATGCACTGTCTGTTTTTAAAAAAATAGAAATTGAAAGACTAAATTAAATGTGTCAGGACTAAAAAAAGTCTACAAACCACATAAGAGCAATATGGGAAATGATAAAACAAACAATAAAACAATTAAACACTCAGAGACAAAGGTGCACCACCCAGATTAAAGCATATTTGCAAAGTTTTCTGTCTGTTCACATAATGCTGGTTAGTTTTTATGGCCTTTTATTAATTAATTTATCAATCAGAATCCAGATTCTTAAAGAGAATTTTTTTTCCGGTAACAACTACAGAAAAAAATCTAAAAAGAAGTAAAAAAAAGACTTTAAAACTTCTCAAACTTGTGACTTCAAGCAACAGAAAACATCAGTGGCTGAAGACTTTTGTACTTTATTGTTATAATTTAGCTGTTAGTCACTCCAGACCTGTGATTATTATGCCATGTGTGAAGTTTGGTTGTTTTCCTTCAGACTTTCTTCCTGCTCCTTTATTGTCTATCCAGCTGGTTGGGTCTGTGGGCAATCTGATCCTGTCACTCAGATTAACCAGATTAGGCTGTGGAAGCCGCCATCTTTACCGCCCTCTGTCCGCCACTTTTCTGTTTTCCAGTCTCCACCGCTCTCTGAACCTCATGGTATATTTGGAGTTCTTCACAAAAGTATTGATACCCCCGAAAATTTCTCAAGAACAATAATTCATTTCTTTTGGATTTATGTCATGGACCAAACACTAATTAGTTCTTAATTCTGACATAAAAGGACGTTAATCAATTGTTTATGTAAATACTTTGTGCTAACCACTTTTAATCTGATACCCCTAAATAAAACCCAGGACAACCAGCAAGTTTTAGAAGACAATAATCAGTAACTGGAGTCAACCTATGAGTAAATCCAGAGTTTTCACACATCCTTAAAAAGTCTTAAACTTGTTTAAAGTATGTCCTTAAAATGTTTTAAATTCCTTCTTTATAAAAAATCTAGTTTAACCTTTAATACGTAAATTGCAGATCTGAATTTTTGTTCCGGTAGGATTATTTCATTGAGTTGCACACAGAGTTGAGGCAGTTGTGGCTACTGCTAAATAGCAGCTAATATAACCTTGCTAACTAGTTAGCTAGCTTGTTAGCTTTTTTACATCCGTCATGACGAAGTTCAAATTTATCGCTTGTTCATCTTAGCCATTAGCTCACATCTGTTGCCAACCGATACTATTTATTTGCATTTTTTTCTTGGTAAATTTCTCTGTGAGTCTTAAAGAAATTGTCTTAAAAGTTTTAGATTTGAGTTGCTGAAACCCTGTAAAATGAACGAAGGTAAATCCTAAGCTCAGACAGAAAAATCCTGTCTGCTTTTTTCTGTCTGAAAAATCTTTTGCAAAGATAAATGTTTTGCAAACATTTATCTTTGCAAAACAAGATAAATGTTTTGCAAAAAAAAAAACTGCAAAACATTTATCTCCTAGATCTGAAAATCTGTTGCAGATTAAAAAAAATACTTGTATTTGCAGTTGTAGTGAAAGGGAAGTTTCACCAACTATTGACCTTTGTGAGCTGGATAGAAAATTCACAGTTGTAAAATAAAGTAAAACTGAGTAAAATTTTCCCTCTGCTTTAGAAATGTGCTGGTCTGTCACATCAGATACCAATAAAATATACAGAGGATTTTAAATGTAGCAAAATCTAAACAGGTTTGAATAAATAGAAAATAAATGTAAAATACACTAAATTATATGTAAAATAATGTAATTTAATAACATTTTAATAAATTAGTCTGTCCTGAATTGGTCCAAATAGTAGATTTTTTTAATTATTATTTAAAGTTTCTTCAGTAAAAGTCAAAGGGAGTGATAAACAAAAAAAGAGAGAGAAACAAATATATTTTTCATTTTACATTATGAAACAGTTAAATACAGTTGTATTCCACCTCCAGTCACTGCAGGTTTAACGTGATGCACTTTTAGTTTATGTTGTTTCATTATGCATTACAGACAAATTAGAAAATAATTTCAGGTTAAACGACAAAGACGAATGTCCCGCTGAGCCACGTCGGATCCAGCAGAATGAGCCACATGAACGTTATTAAGTGATTGAGATTGATAGGGGTCAGTTTTTAGGACCTCAGAGTCTGTTTCTGATTTCTTCCTCCTTAATAATCAATTGAGAGTCACACCTTCGCTGGCGGAGAAGAGTCTCCGAGAGACCACAGGCTCAGCTGCTGGCGCTGGCTGAGCGGGAAGCGATCCATCTTCATCCCGGGCTTTTCCAGACACGTCCTGATCTGAGGTGGGGGGCAGATGGTGCTTCCGCTGCCCGGCGGAAAGCGAATTGAGTTACCGCTGACCCACAGGTCCCCCACCATGCTTCAAAAGTGATCAAAGTCACCAGGAGCTATTAGTTTCAGTCGCCATGTGGCAATTAGTCCGTCCCTTATTAGTGGCAGGGAGTTAACGGGGCAAAGCCCATCTGTTGGGATCCAGATCTGAGGCGCGTTTACCGTCGTCCCCCTGCAGTTTGTCTCAGTTTTAGATGATCACAAAGAGGATTATTATGTAGCTGCTACGCTGGATGTTCAGCTAGATTTTATCACTGTTTACTGACTGAAATATTGAGGATAATTACACTGCAAAGACACAAACTCTTATCAGTTTCTAGTGCAAATATCTTAACATAACAAAACTGACTTAAAAGTAACTTGTCGGCAAGATATAGAAGCTTGTTTTAAGGAAATATTCATTTAATATTTAATATTAAAACGTACAAGTTCCACTAGCAAATTAACTGACTTTAATGAGATATTTTTCCTATAAGTCAAATAATCTGCCAGTGGATTTAGTACATTTTCGTCAATATTAAGGACTAACTACTCAAAACAAGCTCTTATATTTAGTTTAGCAATAGATCAATTAATTACGCTGAATTAAAATTAGCTCCTTAATTTCCATTCTGATCATTAATATTTTTTAAAAGGTAATTTGGTTTACAGAAACATAATAATCCATTTTATTCATGGTTTTGACTGGAAGTAGTTTTTATTTCCATTTTGTTGTTTTATTTTAGATACTTAAAATATCTTTGCTCTTTTCAAAATTAAAGTTTAATCGCAATAATTTCTGGGGCAATTTATCATCCAGTAAAATTTGTAATCATGACAGGCCTAGTTGTAAGTTAGTTTTGTTTTATTTTATTTCTTGAGTACTAATAAAACTACACCAAAAATACTTAATAAGATTTTGTGTTTTTGCAGTGTAGCATCAGACAATTGGTTCAAATTACTTCTTTTTTTGTTGATAATCTGTTTAAATTGTGCTGATACGATACTACAAGTAAAAAAAGCTTCAAAGTGAATTGCATGTTTTGCTTAAAATGAAAGTGGACATTATCTCTCTGGTTTTTAATCCTCAGTGAATGGACGTCAGAGATTTGTCGTGACTTTCCAGGGGCCATTTAATATTTCTCCAGAGATATTTTGTCGTCATGTTTGGCCATCTTGATCTCATAACGCGACAGATGCCGAACAGGACGGCGTTGCTCACAGGCTCAAAATCTGCAGCTCTTATTTGTATGATTAATAACGGCACCGAAGCTTCAGTCGTCCATCTGTTGTGAATCAGCTGCAGCAGTTTAGTCACAAAAGGAAAAACAGTGACTTCACTCTTATTATTTTCTAACGCGCCTGAACATTTCAAAGCTTATTGTAAATATGTATAAACCTCAGCTGATTACTTGAGCTTTCCCAGTTTTGAATCGGTCTGTAAAATAGCTTCTGCTCATAAAAAGTTGAGATGTGTTTGGATTTTGGGTGGCATGGGTGGTTGTACGTGGTGAGTCAGAGCCATTTGTTTGCTCTCCCACACGGGACGGAGGAGGGTGGGAGGGTTGGAGTGGACATTGAAAAGAGACGCTCACTCAGAGAAGATCCCACTTGGACAGGAGCTGCCGTAGAGCGTCCTCCTCTCAGACAGAAACGGTAAAGAGAGCTTTAAGAGTCAGCTGATCAGGAAAAGTCTGGATGGACGGCATCAACACGCTGGATGGGACTAACTGGTCATGATTGTCACACAAGGTAACTAACTTAGACTGGATGCTTCAACAGTAATTACCTATTGAGGCGACGGTCGTTTGAAGATAAAAGCTCATTTATGTCTTAATTATGTTTGCGATGTCTCTAAGCCCATACTGTGGTGTCAAGTTACTTTATTATCTCACAAAATTTGTTAAACATGATGACCAAGTGGAGCGTTCTGCTAAGATTAGAGACAAACTAATCAGGCTTTTCCTGGCCAATATAAGGACCTGACCTGCCAATTCAGTTTTTCGCTGATTCTGACTGCAATTACGCTACAAAATAGACCCAAAATGACATGTTTTTAATAAGATGCAGTAGTTGTGTATTCAACAAAATGAAGGAATTAAGATATTAAAATGTATTTCACCGGCCGTTATCTATTATTTTCCTGAACTGAGGAAAATGGGTGTTATTTTTATTTATTTGTGTGTTTATTTATTTTAAATTGTATTTCCTTTATTTAACCAGGTAAGCCCCCATTGAGATCCAGATCTCATTTGTAAAGAGGGACTTGTTGGTCGGTGCTTTTATAGACTGAAAATGGTGGAAGTTTTTACTTTTGAAGCATTTAACAAATAGAAAAAAATATTGCTGATCAAAGGTAAAATTGGCCGATTCCAGGATTTAAACAATTGATTGGTGAAGCTCTAGTTATGTCCTGCAGTGCTAAATATTACATACACCAAATATTTACATTTTAAAAAGACATAACCTTTTTTATTGTCTGGCATTAAATCTGATTGCGCTTTATCTGTTGAACGTTAATTAGGATGACTGAAATTAACACGTCGATCTCTATAACAAAGGGACAGTTGGTGTTATAATAATGTTTGATGTTGATACTATTATAGTTTCGGACTCTTCTCTGGTTCTGTTGGATCCAGGTGATGGTGCCACCTGCTGCTGGTTGAAGGCATCGTCTTTGGTTACAGTGTTTAGCAATGCTGCTGGTGTAACTGGCTGAGATGTGGTGCATTTACCACCTGTCCCATCATGTCAGATCTTTAACTGGCCCTTTACCACCAGTAGCTAAACACTGTGTAGTTAACTCAGCTGAATTGGTTTCAGCAATTCAGGATTGTGATCCCAAACTTTTACAACCATATTGCATCACAGTTAGATTTTATATAAAATATTTTTTTTAATTCAGCATATGAAAAATGTTTTGGAAAGATGATCGATCGTCCATCTTGATTTTTAGGAAAGTGACCGCTTATCAAGTTATCTATAGTCAGTCGATAAGATCAGTCAAATTTAGATTAACTCAATAATCGATACACTCTATCCCATATTAATATCTCTGATTACAGCAGCAGTCACTAGCATCTCAAAAAGAGCTCATTGTAAATAAATCCATTGATTAGAGGAGTGGTAATCTGTGGTTGACCAGTGGTTGTGTTTGGGTTCACCAGCCTTTTGGCTCCTTGGGGGTTGGGTGCTCACATAAAGCAGCTTTGTGCCGAACGAACTTGAGCCACAAGTACCAGCTGGCAAGCTGTTACGCAATCACAACAGAAACGTAAAGTAAAAGCTGCGTATGGACACACTGTCACACCCACGCTTCGCTTCCAGCCCCGGGCGCTTCATTCTGACTCCACCGGTCCCACACACAGCCACGCAGTAACACCCTCCTCCACGCGATGCAGTATGAGGACAAGATGGTTGCAATACGAGGCAGAGGCAGATTAGAACTGTCCCGGATTGACAGGCGGGCTTATGTCAGTGACCTCGTTTTGCTGCTTGCTTGTCACAGATGTGCTGGTCCTGATGCAGAGGCTGCAAGATGTCAGGCTGAGAAGGGCGTGAACTCAACAGAGGTTCCTGTAAATTATATGGATGTTGTGTTCTTGTGAGATTTGCTTACTTGCGTTCAAACTGACAGCAGGAGGTCTTGGTTAGTCAGCATGAAAAAATGCTTGTGCCTGGTTTGTGACGTAACGTCTCCTGCTTGGTGCCTTAGTAAATTACACGGTTGAAAGCGGAGGGAGTGACATATGACTGCGATGAGAAACTGTTATTACTTACAGAGTTTCTTTGTTTGGCTCTGTTTTAGCAACTGGAAGTAAAGCTTAATCTTTAAGAGTGTTACTTTGTTCCAGTTTGAACAAATACAATGCCTTGTTAAGGTATTTTTACTCACGGACATTTTAGTGTTGATCAACTACCAACTTTACATTTTATTGGGATTGGTTCTAAAAAAATAATTCAATAAAAGATGCAGACTAGTGCAGCACAGGTTTATCTGATTTGTTGTTGCCTTTATTAGAGAGTATCAAGAAGAAGCCCCATATAAAGGCCTTGCAAAAACCCAAGACTTAGACCTGAACCTTCACAGCCACATAAAGACAGTTACAAAGTCGGCCTTCTATCACCTGTAGAACATTTCCAGGATTAAAGGACTAATGTCTGAACAAGATGTAGAGGAACTCATTCATGTGCCTCTAATCTGGAACAAACGTCCAGAAAACTGCAAACATGCTGAAACACTGAGTTCCTTTGAATCAAGGCCACAAAAATTGTCCTTCAATTAACAAGTGGAAAATCATTTGGTGTTTCAACCGGTGATCATTTTCTCTTACCTTGCCACTGCATTTTAATTATTTATTTTTTGCTTGTTTTATTTTCCTTCTCATCATGTGAAACTCTTTGAATTATTTTATTCCTAAAAATGTTCTATAGAAATAAAAACGCCCAGTCCAATGAGAATAAAATTTAACTATTTGGTCGATGCAAAACATTTTGTGTGATGTTAAACTAAAATTACACTCTGCACAGAACGTATCAGCTGTGAAACATGGTGGTGGCTGTATGATACTTTGGGGTTGCCTTTCAGATTTGTCGGCTGATTTGCAAAACTACTTGCAGTCATGACTTAAAATACGTGCAGTTTTAATTCTACTAAGGATTGACACATAGAGGATACATATTTATGCAAGCAACCATTTTAATGTAATTTTATATTTGTCCATTTCGTAAAATTCAAGATGTGAAATCAATAAATCAATTAAACATATGATAAATTAAAACAAGTTCAGTCGTTTCCTTTTGTATGATTTATTGTTTTTCTCTTTTCCGTCTCTCTTTCTACCTGGTCTTCAGTCTGGGGCTTTAGCCTCAACTTGCCATTTTTTTAAGAACAATTTTGTTTATAGAGACTTAATAGTTTATTTATTTTCTGTGTTTAATGTTTGTTATAAATTAAGGTTTATTGATCTTTGAGAATGACTTCATTATCATTATATTACTTGAAAATGGATTCAAAACCACAATATTATCGTTTATTGCAATAATTTCTGGGACAATTTATCGCCCAGCAAAACTTATGTTTTGCAAAACTCTGTAGCAGAAATACAGTTTTATTAGTCTTTTTTGTTTTATTACTCAGAAAGTAATTGGAGATTTGTCAAGCGTTAAAAACTTTGCTTCTTGCATTTCAGTACTTAAAGCAACGTTTGACGTTGAATGAAATATCTGATCAGGTTTCTGCTTTGGTTGTAAATCAGTTTTAAGACCGTCTCCGTCTCCACAGGAAGATCTGCGTACACTGCAAGTGTGTGCGGGAGGAGCATGCGGTTCGGTCGGTGCCAGGGCAGCTGGAAAAGATGATGACTAAGCTGGTGTCGGACTTCCAGAGGCACTCCATCTCCGACGACGACTCGGGATGCGCCTCCGAGGAGTACGCTTGGGTCCCACCTGGGCTCAAGCCTGAACAGGTCAGAGACGGGATATAAATTAAACTCAGATGCTCTCCTTCACCTGGACGTGTTCATACACAGACCCAAATGATTTGATAGGCAGTAATTTCATAAACTGCTTTGTAAGTGGGTAAATTGCTGCCCGTAGTCTCTCATTTCTGCCTCTCTGTGAACAAACTTGTCTCCTTATTCAGGTGTACCAGTATTTCAGCTGCTTGCCAGAAGACAGGGTGCCTTATGTGAACAGTCCTGGGGAGAGATACAGAATCAAACAGCTGCTGCACCAGCTTCCGGCTCACGACAGCGAGGTAACAGGACTACAGGCTCCTTTACAGGAGGAGACTCACCTGGTCAGAGAGAGAGAGAGACTCACCTGATCAGAGACTCACCTGGTCAGAGAGACAGAAAGACTCACCTGGTCAGGAGACAGAAAGACTCACCTGGTCAGAGACTCACCTGGTCAGAGACTCACCTGGTCAGAGAGAGAGAGAGAGAGACTCACCTGGTCAGAGAGAGAGAGACTCACCTGGTCAGGAGACAGAAAGACTCACCTGGTCAGGAGACAGAGAGACTCACCTGGTCAGAGACTCACCTGGTCAGGAGACAGAGAGACTCACCTGGTCAGAGAGAGAGAGAGACTCACCTGGTCAGAGAGACAGAAAGACTCACCTGGTCAGGAGACAGAGAGACCCACCTGATCAGAGACTCACCTGGTCAGAGAGAGAGAGAGAGACTCACCTGGTCAGAGAGACAGAGAGACTCACCTGGTCAGGAGACAGAAAGACTCACCTGGTCAGAGAGACAGAAAGACTCACCTGGTCAGAGAGACAGAAAGACTCACCTGGTCAGGAGACAGAGAGACTCACTTGGTCAGGAGACAGAGAGACTCACCTGGTCAGAGAGACAGAAAGACTCACCTGGTCAGAGACTCACCTGGTCAGGAGACAGAGAGACTCACCTGGTCAGGAGACAGAGAGACTCACCTGGTCAGAGAGACAGAGAGACTCACCTGATCAGAGACTCACCTGGTCAGGAGACAGAGAGACTCACCTGGTCAGCTCTGGAACACACAGAGTTACAGAAGCAGCTTCAAAACTGCAGCTGAATTTAGGAAAAAGACTGAAAAAACACTCTACTGGTTGAAAGACGAGTGGAAAATATAAAAAATTACATCCGTCTGTCCATTGTTATCCATCCAACCTTTCTTTCTTTCTTTCTCTCTGTTTTTTTATCTGATTGTTTTTTGAAATATCAGAAACTTTGTATTAATCCTTTAGAAATCTTTCATAGTGTCACTGATTACTGAGTCGGTGAAGCTGCTGCATTCTTACATTAAATGTCTCATGAATCTGTAAATTTCTACCAGTCGTCTCTGTTTTCTCACAGCCTCAGTACTGCAACTCTTTGAATGATGAGGAGAAGAAAGAGCTTCGTACCTTCAGCCAGCAGAGAAAACGAGATAACTTGGGCAGAGGCGTCGTCAGACCTTTCCCTGTTACCATGACCGGAGCCATCTGCCAGCAGGTGCACAACATTTACATCATCATGGTCACATTTCATAACCAGAGCTATACAACGCTCAGATTTTCCTTCTCCGGCATTAATGCACAGATGTGAAAGCTTATTAAAACGTATCAGAGCGTGTAGGCTGACGCGAAGCGTAGCTGCATGTATGTGCAGGTAACGCTTGGAGGCTGCAGCACACACAGTTAATGATCACAGAGCTGCAGAAGCAAATTAAAAGGATACACCACCTCACTTCCTTCCCTCTGCACCACACCCGACCCAACCTCATCTGTTTTTCCAGTGTGGCAGACAGATCTGTGGCGGAGACATAGCTGTGTTTGCCAGCCGGGCGGGTCACGGGAGCTGCTGGCACCCCCAGTGTTTCCAGTGCTCGTCCTGCAGCGAGCTGCTGGTCGACCTGATCTACTTCTTCCAGGACGGGCAGATCTACTGCGGCCGGCACCACGCCGAGAGGCTGAAGCCCCGCTGCCAGGCCTGCGATGAGGTGGGCGTTTATCCTTTATCAGACATCAAGAAATGTTTCTTCACATGATTATGACCATTTCAGTAATCGATTCATTGATTTTTTTCCTATGATTAATTGATAAATCTGGAAAAAAATATAGCAGATTCTATAGATTTTACATTTAACTGCTTAAGCTTAAACTAACTTTTTAATACAATATTAATTGATTGTCTCAACAATTGATTAATCGCGATTAATCGTTTCAGCTCTAGTAAAATTTATCGTTATGATAAATTTCAGTTGGTGTATAAGAGAAACTGACTGAAATGTTTTCCTTCCGTGAGGATATCAATAATCATCAGTACATTCAAAATATGATTAAATAAAGTTTCTATAAGTACTTTAGTGACATAAATTAAATCACATTTGTTGATGTCAAATAGGAATGTTTTTCAAGAGCAGTATTTATGTTTGTGCCACACAGGATTGTTTCAATGTAATTATATCTATTATTTCAAATGGCTCAATCACTTATTGATCTGTGTAGCTGATGTGAAGATTGGCTTATATTTTATACGTTAAACAATGTGTGAAATATAGAATTTTCTTTTGTTAAATTTGTGTTTTGCTCTCTGACCAGTCAGGTGTATGTGGTGTGTGAATGAGAAACATTTCAAAACATAAAATTCTGTTATATTTTAGTTTATCTAAAGTACCATGACAAGGTCTTACTAATAACAGTAATAAATTATATAATAGAATACTGACTTGAATCGTATTGTTTTTTTATCTTTAAAGTCCTGGAAAAGTTTGAAAACGTACCTTAAAAATGCTTGAAAATGGCTTGAATTTTCCTGGGGAGAGAAGTGTTTGAACCTTACATCCGTCTCCATTTGATCATAAACATAATTCACAAACCTAATCTCTGTTCATTCATTAAATCTATTTAAAGGTTTATCTGTTAGTCTCTTTCGCCTGGCCACTCGCTGTGATTTAAGAGATTAGTTTGCTAAAGGATCTGACCCACAGCGGTTCTGTAGGCTAAGCTCAACCAGAGGGCACCGGGTTGCAATCCACTTCCTGTTTGTGTTTACCCAAACTGTCAGTGTTTGTTTACGTACCTGTCCAACCCTTTATTCCAGATCATTCTAGCAGACGAGTGTACGGAGGCAGAAGGAAGGTACTGGCACATGAAGCACTTCTGCTGCTTTGAGTGTGAGGCGGCGCTGGGCGGTCAGCGCTACATCATGAGGGAGAGCCGACCGTACTGCTGCTCCTGCTACGAATCCCTGTATGCAGAATACTGCGACACCTGCGGAGAGTCAATAGGTACAATACAGTTCTACTCAGTTCAATGCAGAAATACAACAACGCTTTATGTGACGGGGTGTCATAAGACTGACATGACACTGTCATAAACATGTAACACCTATCATGAACATGAAGGAGTCATTGTCAATGTCTGACTGTTTGGGAAATAATGACACTTTTAATGCAAAGTTAGCACTTTTAATGGACTTTTAATGTAACTTTTAAAGCAACTTTGCATTAAAAGTGTCTATTTACTGAATGACACAACAGTCATAGACATGCATACAGATTCCTTATGACGGTGTTATGTCATGTTTATGACGGTGTTATGTCATGTTTATGGCGGGTGTTATGTCATGTTTATGACGGTGTTATGTCATGTTTATGACGGTGATATGTCATGCTTATGACGGGTGTTATGTCATGTTTATGACGGGTGTTATGTCATGTTTATGACGGGTGTTATGTCATGTTTATGACGGGTGTTATGTCATGCTTATGACGGTGTTATGTCATGTTTATGACGGTGATATGTCATGCTTATGACGGGTGTTATGTCATGTTTATGACGGTGTTATGTCATGTTTATGACGGTGTTATGTCATGTTTATGACGGT
>CAEFZY010003803.1:0-68414 GCA_903066815.1 Brachyrhaphis roseni
CTCCCGGTAGTAGCAGAGTCTGTGCACCAAGCTTTGTTAATATAAATGCACAAACCTCCTCCTCTGGTCTTCCCGGAGTCATCTGCTGTCCTGTCGGCTCGGTGTGTGTCGCGTCCAATTAGCTGGATAGCATTGTCTGGGCAGCTGTTGTTTAGCCATGTTTCGGTGAAAAACATGACATTTGAGTCCATAATCCGTCTGTCGCACGTGGTGGATAGTCGTAACTCGTCCATTTTATTAGCCAGGGAGCGGACATTGGCGAGGAAAATACTAGGTAGAGCCAGCCGATGTGGTGTTAGCTTTAGCCTAGCGCGCGCTCCTCCGCGTTTGCCCCTTCTGTGTTTATGTCTTCGGCGCCGCCAGGGTGCATTTCCGGCCGGCCGTGAAAAGTGGGTAGCATTCGGTGTTTTGGAGATCTCTGGGGTGAGTCGTAGATCCGCGGTCAAACTGTCAAAATTGTTGCTCCAGAGGTCCAGAAGCTCATGTCTGTTGTAGCATAGTAACACGGTGCAGTTATGGGAAAAAAAGTCCAGTGAGAAATAGATAAAAAAAAAAAAAACCAGCAAATAGCACATTCTGGAGAGACGCTGGGCGTCGCGATCTGCACGCGCCGCCATATTGGTCGAAAACTTCAATTTACTTTATTACTATATGTAAGGTTGTTCAGCAAATGCTAACAAGACTCTCTGATAAACTAAGACAGGTAAACTGTACCTCTGCAAAATTATTAAACCTCATGCTTAGGCAGAATTTAAGTAACATGAAAAAGTTTTGAGTTTAAGCCCTTCTGTCACCCTCAAAACACATCTAAGTCAATAGGTCCATGAGGACACTTGTGTCATCATGACAGTTAAGGGGTCAATCACAAAAAAACACAAACTGCATGGATGCGTCATTGGGTGTGTTGTCTCTCTCCATTGACACTAAGAACATTAACAGCTCTGACTCAAAACTTTAACTACAAAGCTGGCTTCACCTTTCCCCAATGAGGTTCATGGGCCAGAACATTTTTTTTACTTAAGTGCCTTTCTTCTGCTTCTCATTTAACCATCCAAATATCCAGACCTGTATGGGATTGTGGGTACATGGAAAAGTAAGAAAGTATGAGTAAGTGCGGCTGCGCTTTTTGCTCTGAGGTCACTGAATACTTGACTGAGTGAGGTCAGCTGCTCCTGATGGAGAAAACGGAGAGAGAAGGTGGAGAACAGAAAATAGAGGAGTTTATATTTTAAGCTGCAATGGACGTTGGAGAGAAAAAGGGAGAGTCTGAAAAAGGCAGGGCATCTATGAGAAGCAAACAGTAAATGTTATATTAACATGATGTCATATATATAAAGCACACTGAAATATAAAAAAACGCCGTGAAGACATGAACGAGGAAGCAGTGATGTGATCTCCACATCACCTCCTGATTATGACTGTATTGCCCTTGAAATATGATAGCAAAGTTGTTGAACAGCAACTGTCCCTCCTGCAGGGTCTCTAACCAGCTGGAGCCCCTCTTGCTTATGATGTAGAGAAGCACAGCAACACGGCTGGCAGTGATTTTCAGATTAAACGATTTGGAGGAGTGGGATCGAGAGCTGGGTGGGGGGCTGGGATGAGGAGGGACTGGACAATAACCCTTTCCCCCTCTAAACATCCTGAGTGAGCAGACCTAGGCCCTTGCCCAGGCCTCAACCCATTTCATCAGAAGGACCTGGGGGAAAACATTCCTACATCCCGGAAAAGAGGAGTCACATCAACAGGAGTTCTGGGAAAAGAAGAAAGCTAACGAGGTGCAGGCAGAGTGGGCTACAGCTTGGAACTAATTTAGTCCCCAAACAAAGTCACAAAAACAGCTACAAACGATCAGCTCTCGGAAACATTTAGGAAATGTCTGCACAACAGTAGCCCACACCTTTGCAAGCCTTCCTGTAATAAAGACACAGATATTAATATGCAATTTGATCCCCCCCCCCCCAAAATACAGAGATGTTAAATTATAAAATGGGTGTTAAATGTTTTAAATTTTAACCAAACAACTCAACTGGATTTTTTTTTCAGAAAATGGAGAGAAAAGTAGCTCAGAGAAACGCAATGTATGCTCAGAGGAAATGTTGCAAAAAAGCATATTACACTCATACAAACCACAAAAGTGACTGTTTGTACCAAAAAGTCACTGAAAGCACGAATGCAAATCATTCTACCAAGAAGCTGACTAAATAATTAAATGACCAGTTAACTTGGCTTATTTTACTTATTTGCTTTCAAAACATACTGTTATTATTGAAACAACTTTCTTAATATATTCAAGTCTAACAAAAGAGAGCTTCACAGAAGATATAAATGAAAAGCAATGGTCAGGAGAGTGTAATTGTTTTTTCATATCCAGTAAAAGCATTACAACTAAGAATTTGCATCATATTTGGTTTAAACATGGATCAACAAATAATATTTCCATTATTTTCAACAATGAAAATAATAAATGTTAGACATATGGTTGATACATAAATATTTTCATTCCTTCTTTTCTGTTGGATTACAACCTACCATATCTATTAGAGGAACCTGCTGCATATGTTTTCTTTTATGTATAGGAAAAGAAAACTGTCAAAATCTGCATGAACAGATCAGATCTTAAAGGAAAAAAAAAACTGAAATTCATTGCAACAAAAAATATTAGTTTACTTGATCTAAAATTAACAAATGTATGAAAAATAAGTGAGATGTAGTATTGAGGAAATGTTCATGGGAGAAAACTTCAGACATGACATGATTATAAGCATAACACTTGTTTTGCCCTCATTTTGCATTAGCTGAACTGAAAGATTTAAGACTTTTTCTATGCATGCAAATCTATGTTGACATTGTCTGGATCTGGGTTAGTGAGCACTTCTCCCTTGCTGAGATAATTCATCGACCTCACAGGTGTGTCATATCGAGATGCTGATTAGACAGCATGGTTATTGCACAGGTGTGTGTGTTCAATAAAAGGCCTCTCTAAAATGTGCGGTCTAATCACACAGAGGCTGCTGAGAGCACAGCTTTGTTCAAATTTACACATCAGCATAGTTACCTAAAAGGGTAGAGTATTCAAACTTTAAAAGCACAATACTTTGAGGAACATTTTTCTAGAGTTTATTTTATATTCAATAGTAAATAAAGTATGTGTTTGTAAAAAACAAATAGCTGGCTGATGGTGGTTCGACAGTGGCTGCCTGTCCTATGCTGTGAGCGTTTCTTGACTCAGTAATGTGCTTTTTAATGGTTTTTGGACTCTGCTGCACACTGTACAACTATGACAAAACAGGTCTTTGGAAACCCACATCTTCCTCGTGCTGCTAAATAAAGCTAATTTACACATGGTCATCAATATTGTGCGCATTTTCACCAGCTCATACTCTTGCATTGCTTTGGTAAGTGGTGCTTTAGATTGTATCTTCTGTTTTCTTTTCCTCATTGAACAGTAATTAAAAAAAGGGGTTGTGCTCTTCTGAATGAGAGAGGTGAAGTCCAGTAGCTCACTATATTTCATCTGCTTGAGCACCGTTATCAGCTATGTAGAAACAAACCTCATCTCTGCACCACTAATGTACATCCATAAGTACAACCCCCTTTAACCCTGCATTTTAAAGATGCCAGTTTTATGTGTGCATATAAACACAAGCAGTTAGGTGACCCTTCCAATAAAAATCAAGCAACACCTCCACGTTACATTGCTTACCCCACATGCAGTGATGTGCTCAAAGCAGCACCAAAGCAGATGTTTTCACCCTTTTCAAAGTGACTCAGAAAGCTCATAAATACAGATGCGCCCAGCAGATCTCACAGCACACAGATGGAGAAGTGACAAGACTTTTCAGGTAGAAGCTCAAGAGACGTCATGGTAGCATATGAATCAAGTCCAGCGTTTAAAAGGTGAAGCTGCTAATAAACACAGAGGCAACCCGACTGTCTCAGCTTCAATAACTGGACTAATGAATTATCCTACTGCTGCTATAAAACACACACAGAGGAACAAGTTAAGAATTTTACAGTTTGACCTGGCTGTGTACTGGAATCCGCACTGGCCAGCTGACTGACAGTATTGCTCCTGAGAGTACTCTGCAGACTGTAAATAGTCAACTGGAGTCTCATTACAACTCGTGATTGATAACTACTGTCAGCTCTGCACTTCATTTTGAGGGGTTTTACTGTATTTCTATGGATCAAAAATGGCTTTTTGGTAGCTATTTGTACAGGAAAGCAGTAAGTGAATCTCTTAAGGGACACAACTGGCTCTGAATTTAGGTTAAAAAAAAAAGACCAAAGGTGTATTAGTCATCTTAAGTGTCACTCATTGTTTTGTGAATGAATGTTGTGAAGCCTCGAGTTCAGCTCAAGGTTATATGAAACTGGATGTTCCAAAAATTAAAAGAGTAATGAAATAAATCTATGGGTTAATATATTCTGGCTACAATAACAACTTTGGCACAAATTCAAATCAAGCTAAACTTTTCTTTAATTAATTTATCTTTGTGAAAGATAAATCAAAATATGTTATTTGTGTTCTTGTATGTATTTTCAATAAATGTATTTTAATTCTAGAATGATTATAGCATTATTAGTGAAGTTGAAATTTAAAAGTGGGTTTAAAAAATAAACGCAGAAAGATTAAGAGGAAAAACAAATATTGGTTGAGTAAAATACAGCAACATACTCGTTAACTGTATTTTCTGAATATTTAGAATGGGATGCAATGATAAACAAAAATCATATGTTTTACATTTTAGTGCTGTGAATCAGAATGGTGCAAATTAGACAAAAATTAAACCAGTCCAAAAGTTGAGACAGAATTAATCAGTTGTGAGAAAGTTTCAAAGCATCAAGCGGCTATGTGCAGCCTGGAATTATTTGTCTACAGGTAACGTAACTTTAAAATTAGACACTTTCTTTTCAATTATCTTGAATTGAAACTAAACAGTGCCCCACAGGCCATGCATCAAACAAAAAGTTGAGATCCAAGCCCAAAAGGTTTGTCTTGTGTTACAAAAACATTTTTAATGGGACTTTGTTTCAGATAATTTGGTCTTTGCTTCATGTCAAAACAGAAAGAGAGAAATTATTAGTAATTTCTGTTTAATAAACAAATATTAAACAGCGGCTAACCCCCGATATTTTTAGCGACATAAGGGTTAGGTGGCATTGTTTAGCCTTGGCTAGTATATTTAACGTCCTTCATTAGATGTCACAAGACATCACAAAAGTGTATAAATTGTTTCCCTTTCGGCTTCCCCCTTACACACCAATCTGTCTTTTCTATGATATCACTATTTCAGAGATCTAGACAAGACTTCTATTAATTAATCAATACATGTACTGTTTATATATTTTATAGTAATCACTGACCTGCTTCCACTCATGTTTATTTTCCACTTTTTTGCAGCAGATGAGCTAAGTTGGACACTTTTGATAATTTTTTGTCCTTAGAGATGTAAATATCTTTTTGGCACATCTCATTTGAGATATATATATATAAAAAAAATTAGTATATAATTCAGCATTACTGAAAGTACATGCAAATAATATTTTAATTTTACAAAAAAAGAAAAAGAAATAAAACAGGATTGGCTTTTTTCTTATTTTAGCAGTTGATGAGCAGTCATTATTTGTTGATCAAATGTCAGCATTACATATTCATGTAGTTCAGGTGCAGCACATAAAATTCATGCTGCCAACAAACAGAAGTAAGTTATCTGTTGTCACCATCCATAGACTTCTGAAGTAATCAGAAACTAGTGCTAATCTCCTGTTAACCACCAGGCCTCATTCTGTGTGATCAAGGCATTTCTCCTCCTCCTTCCTCACAAGATCAAACAACAGAACGAGCTTTCATTTTAAATGAGAAGAAGAAGGCTTATGCCTGAAACTATCCTCAGCACCTGTCCTTGAGCCTTGCTAGTTATGGAGCAGCTCAAAGTCAGTTGGTTGGGGGGCCACGACACACCACAGGAATGCAATGCAATCCAGCTCCCAGATGGATCCTGTACAGTAAGACTAAACACACACATACAGTGAGTCAGAGCAGGGATCTGATCTGTTTTCCATTGGAAGGGAGTCAAACCTAGAAAGGGGGACCAGTCACTTGATAGATCTTAAAGATTTGCATTAAGCTAGTCATTCTCTGAAAACACAACACCAGCCTCTTTCATTTTCCTAAAAAGGGAAAAAAATCCTCCAGCGTTTCCTCACTCAAAGTCAAATAAATATACACAGACGAGCTTAAAAAAATTACATGCACATTTTCCACTTTTCTATTAGTCTTACCAGCCTTTTAGCTCCAGTTCCAGCAGCGACTGAGTCTTCTCTGAATTACACTGCAAACACCACATGCTGGCCGGCAATCACAAGACTCCAAACTCCAAACATCAGTGGGTTCCCTCATGAATTCCCATACTGCCTAAAACACTATTCCAACAGTAAATGCATCTCAGAACCACACCATCTTTTGTGTCAGGCTGCAGCCGACTGCATTTCACCAACACTCCCATTTATTTTCCCGTTCTATAGATGGTAGACCCTTAAGTCAGACCTAAGTGGCAGTCTGCGATCACTGACAGACAAACCGAGCTCTCTCTTTTTGTCTTTCTTCCTCTACGTCCTCTGCGCGCCGGGCTGGTAGGAGTTTCCAGGGGGGTGGAGGCTTGGAAACATGGGGAGTGTGCGAGTGTCTGCCAGGCCCTGAGCAGTATAGGAAAGGGGGCGGGGTGCAGAGAAAGGGGGTGTGAAAGGACGGGGCTTTTAGCTGTGGAGGATTTGGAAGAAATATGCTGTTGGTGTCAAACATCATGCAAGACATGAAATGCAAAAGATCGAGGCAGCAGGTGAAGCAGATAGAGAAAAGGTTTGTTCGGGCATGTTATGAACACGTGAAATGGAGAAATTACAGCACAGAGAACAGAGTGTGTGATGAAGGAAGGTGTTAAAGATGCAATGCAGGAGGGAGGGGGGGAGTGTATATAAGCCAATATGTTTAAACCCTGAGCATATGGATGGAAAAGGTGTAGGCAAGATGATGCATCCTCCATTGAGGACGAAGAAAACAATGTATTACAGATTCACACAAAAAGAAAAAGGGGAACATACTGGGGAGATAAAAGCAAATAAGTGGATCTCTATTAATAGAGCCTTTCAGGTCTGAGACGTGGAGAAGAAAAAGGGCCTTAAGAGATTTTATCTCTCTTAGCTAGAAAAAAAATCTCTTTCACCTCCGTAACTTTATGTACAGTGCCTCAAAAGTATTCATACGCATTAAAAAATTAAGAGCGCAATAGTTTTTGGGACGCTTAACAAAAAGAAAATCTACATGTGCATTTGAATACAACCCTAAGAGCCCATAGTATGAGCTAGACACACATTTCTTTCATTTGTAAAAAAACAAAAAAAGATATACATTTATATCTCAGCATAAACCAGATTGGCTAGGGACAATTAGAGACTTTTACTGAGCCATTCTAACACTTGACTATGGTTTGATCTAAACCATTCCATTCTACTTCTGGATGTTTGTTTAGGGTTGATTGAGAAGACAAAAGCTTATGCTTGATATCCTGATGTTGTTTGTTGACTGATGTTTTCTAACAAACCCAGGAGGCCTTAACAGAACAGCTGCATTTAAACTGAGTTGAAATTATACACAAATGGACCCTCAGTAAATGTCTTCTGATTAGTCACACTGGTTTTTAATCACAGGTATCATACTAAAAGGAAGTGTAATTCAAATAAATACTATACTTTTCAGATTTTTATTTAGACAAAGCTTTCAAAGTCATGGATCCTTTTCTTTCCACGCACAATTACAAATTAGCCTGCATTGGTCTTTTCCATAACGTCTCAATAACATTCATTGGAGTTTGGGGTTGCAGCGTGACATTTTGTATCTCTCCTAGCGGACTGCAGCAAATCTACAACACTGGGGTATGTACTCCCCATGCCTAACATGCATCAGACCGTTCTCTGACAGCCCCTTGTTGTTACACTTCACAGACCACAGACGAATCACTCCTCTGAGGCTGGGGGTGCAGGGGTAAACTTCCCCCCAGTCAGAAGTATTTTCTAAGGAATGACACGAGCACAGAAAACAGGGGAGAATGGCTCCCACATGCAGCCAGTTTACAGGGACACCAATCATCCAAACAGACACACACACATACACCCAGAGGAAGATTCTTCTAATTACAGGCCTGAGCCCCTGAAATGATCACCTTCTGTCGCCTGTTTTCATCTCAGGCTGTAATGAAAGATGCAGAATTAAAGACATAGCCAAACAGGGTAAGTAAAAGATATTATAACAATCCACTATAAATGTCTGACCGAAACAGGGGGATTATCTGCTGACATAGATCAGCAACTGACCAGCTGATCTATTTCAGTTTGAAACCTTGGCCCTGCACTCAGATGACTACAGCTGCTAATGTTTTGTGGAGGTGCAGACACTTGGCTCGGCTTACATGCAACTACTCATCATAAAAAAAAACAAAACAAAAAAAACTAAACAGCGGTGACTCATTTAAACTTTTCTTTATTAAACTGGGACTCTGATTATTCCACACACAAAGCACAAAGCACAAAGCACCTTGTTTGGAAATGTCTGCGTTACATCAGATATTAGCCCCAGCGTCTGGCTTTGTTTTGGCAAAGCACCACAGGGAGCAGCTAACCAGAGTTTATTTGTCTTATTGAGAGAGAGAAATATGAAGCAATTTATTGGTAAAATTATGATGCATTTGGCGTTTTACTCCGTGATTGTTTTAGCACGAGGCTCAGGGGCACCATTGGTTTCGGAATCAAAAAGACTCATTCCCACTTGATGAGTTTATGTAAACTAAGAAATTAAAGTCTTCACAGGATTAGTTAGAATTATGTGGCTCTCTGAGCCTGCCGGCCTCCGAGTCTCACTTCCTCTTCTAAAGTTACGATGCTGTCTAGCCGTCGTGTCTGCTGAAGGCCCACTCCATCTCCGGAGTACTGACTGCACGCCGCTCTGCTCCAGCATGATGTCATTGAGAATTCCAAGCAGAGGCCCACTCACTGCTCATAAAATACCATTTCTTCAACTCAATACATATGGTCTTTCTGGATTTCAGCTCCTTTTTCAATCAGCAAGTCCTTTTGGTTTCAAACCTTGCCCTTCTTTTAATCTTCACAGTCATGGCAGAGGAAAGAGAGGCTGAGGCTGGATACATTAGAGTTGGGCCGTTGCCAAGGAGGCATCCGCAAGTCAGATACAAGCAGCTGAAAACTGCTTTATCTTGTGAATTCCCACAGCTGTGCTGCTTGAATACTGTCAGGGAACCAAAAAAGAGACAAAAAACTCGGGACTTTGCTTTTGCAAGAAGAATGAAAAAACACAGAGAAGGGGAAAATACAGCAAAGGAAACGGGAGGGGAAAGTGATAGCTTCCTGGAAAGTTGGTCACAAGGTTTTGGCGCGATGTGTCTCGTCTACATGACATCATGTATCGTTTCTCCTCATCTTTTCTTTTTCCCTTTGCTAGATGCAGAGAAGCGAGGCCTGCGCCGAGAAATGGAAAATAGAATGAAAATGCAAACCTTCTCAGGTCTGGAAACAATTAGAGCAGGCTGATGTCATAGTTTGATACAACAGCATTCTAAATGAGATGCAGTGGCCCGGTAAAGCTTTGTGAACACAGAGGACTTTGTGTAAGACAGGAGGGAAAGAAAAAAGAAAGAGTCCTCTAAATTCACAGGAACAAAGAATGTCTGTGCATAACAAAGATCTGGCAGCAGATTTATAAATAGAGCTGATTTAGGAGTAATTAAAGGATATGTTGCCTCTGCTCATCACATCCTGGCAGCAAAGCTGGACCAGATGTGTTGGCAGGGGGATCCTATGGGAATCATCAAGGTTTATAAGAGGCAAGTGATATCTAAAAGGCTTTTCTTCTTTTTTTTTTCCATTTGTGCATCTCTGCAATAAGCAGTAGAAATGGCTTCCACCTCGAACAGAAATTATCTATCCAGATGCAGTGAAGCTGGAAGTTATCCTGTTTTAGCTTAGTATGAGCCGATTATTATTTCAAACTGCAGAAACAAATATTTCCCAATCCTGTCCTGACTGGGTCAATCTGTAAAATCTCTGGCTGACCCTGGTATACATGATGCTTGTCCTTAATTGTCTCAGGCTACATGTATAGGAATAGATCATTGAGGTGTCGACTAACCATCTTGGTGTTATCTTGGGAAGTTTGAGCGAAGACAGAACTATCTAACACTCAAAAATATTTTTGTCAAGAAGTAAATTTTTACCACAGTTCAATGTGATAATTCAAACGACACACAATCTTGTTGAAGCTTACCTGTTTTTTATTTATAGCATGGGCTTCTAGAGTATAAAGAGTATAACAAGCTGATATTAGTTGGTTAATTAGTTATGTGGTTTTTATTCTCTGTATCTGACTGTCCTCACTTATCAACAACAGGAAAGATATAATTTCATTTTTTCTTGCAAACAACAGGTGGGGAAGGGGCAGGCTTGCGTCATTCTATGCTCCATAAGGTCAAAAAAAGAGACTCCAGATACTCTGTCACTTTCTCTGCCATTTCATGAAAATGACTTCAAACAAACAGGAGTGTGATGACATTGATCTAGTAAACCTCCCAAACTAGAGGAGGAGAAATAAAGTAAGGCTAGG
This sequence comes from Brachyrhaphis roseni, assembly GCA_903066815.1. Lineage (NCBI taxonomy): Eukaryota > Metazoa > Chordata > Actinopteri > Cyprinodontiformes > Poeciliidae > Brachyrhaphis > Brachyrhaphis roseni. The sequence continues at coordinate 10,676 of CAEFZY010003803.1, forward strand.
ATACTTTTAAAATATATTTTAACATATTGAAAATACATGGGTGGGTGTTAATGTTGGCACTAAAATAATGCAGAACAGAAAAGATGTAGTGAACTGTAACAGATGTAACAGATCTACAATAATTTTGTTTCTGTGGAAATAGCCCCAAATTTTTTACTTCCTGTACTACTGAGTCATACTGATGTCTTATTTATAAAAACATACATGTAATCCTTGCAACCGGTTCTAAAATAAAGAGTTCATTACCTGGTTAAATATATAATGTAATGCAAAAAAAAAAAATCTAACACATTTGAAAAAAGATTAAAGCTTTTTCCTTCCAAATATAAAATTGGGATGCAGTTTATTTTAGGTTAACACTGTATGAAAGAATAATTGAGCATGCTGTGGGAAAGCTGTTCAAAGCTTTACAAAAACCAGAGTGGCAATTAGTCATAACTCTGGTTGGTGCATCTCTAGAAAATGTGTTGCTGTAAACACCATCACGTCTTCAACCACATAAAAAAGAGAAAAAAAATGTCTTGCTTCCTAATCCTTAGAATTGGTCCAAATAATCATCTTTAATTGATACATTTGCAATAAAAAAAAATCAGCATAAGTTACTGGATCCTTGCTTTGCTTAAAAAAAAAAAAAAAAAAAAAAAAACACGAGACAGAATTCTGAGTGGATTTATTTAGCACTTTCTTGGTGAGGCTGCATGTTTCCTTTCACCTTCCAAGGTCATATCCAAGCCAGGTGCAGACTCTAAATTGCACTAAAATATGAATGCGGGCCACTAGTGACCAGCTCCTGGGCATTTCTCTGCAATGTTTAAAATGACTGAGTGGGCAGCGAAATTGCAAGAATTAAATAACACCCTTTCAGTGGAAACAGCAGACCTGTACTTTACAACTCAACCACATGTTTGCCTTTTCCTTCTGTGATTGCAGCTGGATGGGCTCAGCTTGAGAGCTGCATTTCTCCCTGATTTCTCTTTATTTCTCTAATTCCATTGATATTCTACAGCTCATGTGCTGCTTTCTGCTGGGATTATCAGAAGTGGGCCGTGTTTTTCCTGTTCAGCTGAAGCCAACCCGTTACCATTTATCACTTTTCTCTGAAGCTCTTCACAGTTGCCCCACCCCGACATAAAAAAAAACAAAAAACAGAAACATACTACAGCACAGTTCTCCCTCTGCTAAAAATAGCTCCATGTGAGGTGACACGCTCTGCTAAACACAAAGCTGCAAAGAAGTAGACAAAGAATACACATTCACACAATGGAAAAGCCACTGAATGCCCTGCTGATTCCATCTTGTTTGCTCCTTTTTGACACTGATGAGAGGTGCTTCCCCCCCATTGACCCACACTGTAAAATCTGGAGGTTAGATGGAAAACAAAGCAGGACTCAGATAGTTTGTTTGGTGGTTGGTGTTCAGTGCAGCCAAGATTTCTAAATGCGACAAAGCCCACAGTGGGTATAAATACTCATGGTGGCCATAATGACTACAGCCAGGCAGCCTAAATGACAAAACAGAGGCCTTGCAGGATGGGACACAGTCCAGAGTGTGCACTTAGTGTCACATTGCCTCCCTCTGGTTATAGAGTACACAACACGCTCCCTTAAAGATGCACCGTAAGCCTGATGGTGATGGGAGCACTGGGGGTCTCAGAGCAGCGATGACCTCAGTCATTCAGGATGACTGAGGTCAGATATTTTTTGTTCTGAATGCAAGTCGGGGAGGGGGAAATGGGGGATTATTCAAAGGCACCAGGACGCAGCAGGCCGGCTTTTTCTGGTTGGGGAAAGTTTGCGTGTGAGGTGACAGAGGGGTTGGGTCCTGGGGGCTGTGCAGTGATCTATTTGTGGCAGCAGCAGACTCACACCTGTCTCAAGCAACAGTCCTGTGGTTTACAGAGCAGGGTAGGTCAGGAAAATGAATCATCGCATTTGAGTCCTCTTCACTTCAAATCCTAAGCCTTGTGAGAATATTTCAACAATAAAAAAATTAAATAAACATGTAAAAAGTAGTAAACAGGATTTTGTTATATGCTCATCTGTTGTCATCAATTTCATAAAATTCCCTGAATGATTCAGCTTCCTGCCTAATAACACCATGGCGACTAATAAAATCAATAAACAGACGACCAACCCTTTAAAAGTCACATCTGGCTGCTGTCCTGATTCCAAGATTGATTTCTAGAGGCCGTTCATAACTTTTTTCCCTTCTAAAACCCAATCAAAATGTATCCATCTTTAGTTAAAAACGAGAAATTTCACAGAATAAATTTCACAGTGCTTTTCAAATATGATTCTGTGTCTGGCAAATTAATGATTGTGGAGTCAGGAAGTGAAATGGATGAACAAATTTTAGAGTTCAAACAGATAAACTTGATGTTTCAATCCAATTTCCTTTTTATTATCAGTTAAATCAGGGCTTTCGGGACTGTCTTTAAAACTTTAGCATTTAATATAAGGGGCTTAGAGCCAAATCATCTTTCTGCAATACAGTACACATCTTTGCACTCAAATTGCCAGGTATTTTAGAAAGTACTTGTACGCTTCTAAATGTAAAACAGAAAATAGATGCAATCATTACAATAGAATTAAAGCTCTATAAAAAATAATGCAAGAGGCTAGTATGTAGGGTTAGTATGAGATCCATGTGGTGTGATGTTTGACTAAGATCACAGTTTTCAGGGCATTAGCACAAAAATTAAGCAACAACTTAATTGCTTTTAGAAACATGTATATACTATTAGTGCAAAAATAGTACAACATATTCATTACAGTTATCTAAATCATGTGCTTGGTTTTATTTTTGATTCATTTCATATTTTGTTTCTACTTTACTATAACAAATGTAGCGTAATTACATTATTGTATTTTGTTTTTGTTTTTTATCACCTGACAAAAAGGGAAATACAAAAAACTGATACTAATAATCTGCTTAATTTAGCTGTTTTTGAGCGCTTTTTGTGGTTCACACATTAATATTACGTTTTTTGATTTTTTTTTTTACTAAAACAACTTTCGCAAGCTGATGGTAGTTGATTAGTTGGCTAGTTAGACATCATGTCTAACTAGCCAATTTTCCTATAATGAAGAACAATCCTGTTCACTAAATGCATCTAAATGGAAATCCTTCATTCTTTGGGTGTTTTAAGTGTTTCAAAAGCAGCATGCTCTTTGATGCCCGTTATGTTCTTTGAGCTAAGCAAAACACATAAAGCCTAGAGACGTGCTTTGATGAATGAATGTGGTTAATATTGCCCTCTGTTCGTTCTTCTACCTTCATCGAGGAAGCTGCAGCACATTTTGAATTTTAAGGTCAACGATTTATGAAGTTGCTCAGCTGAAACAAGTTCACATAAATGACTGTATTCATTATAACCTTTTGAAAGAAAATTGAAATCAGTAGTCAGACCTCAAAGAAAACTAGAAAAAAAGCCTGATTGGTTCATTTCTACATATGATGCAATATACTTCAGAAAAATATGATGGCAATGCAGACAAAAAAGAATGAAACGCGTTAGACGTCACCACTTCTCACCTCCGCTGATTACCATAAAATCACAGTTTTCTTTCCTGAACTCCACCCTTATAAGGCTGCCTCATTGCATATGAAACTCACAGCAAAAACACAGGAGCTATTGAGACCCACAGATGCCTAAAAGAGCTCCTTCAAGTTCACTGGCAAAAGTCATTGTTTGTCCTGGCACTGCTTATAGAAGGCAGCTTTCTCATATGTGCTAATGTGCCTGATTCAGACAAACAGGAAGGGCTGTTCTGTCATGACCATCAATGTGTCAACATGTCTCACAGCTCAATATTATTGTTTCCTTTGGGGACATCTGATCGAGAGGATATACAGCAGGAGTCAGAAACAGTTTTTCGTTTTCTGCTTTGCTTGGATAAAGTGTGTTTTATTTAATACATCTAGTTGGACTGGAAGGGAAAAAAATGAGTTAGGAAACAGTGATGGCAGCAAAAGATGACAAAAACTAGAAGACCTAAAATCTGGGTCCATTGTGAGAAACAAATTTTTACAGTACTCATACCCAATTAGCTATTCTTACATTAATACCACAATCTTCACTGGATTTTAATGTACAAAAAAAATCAGTGCAAAAAAAATTAAATTAATCTTCTGCAATTACAGGTTCAAGACTTTGGGTTAAGTTTGCAAATACAAAGACTGAAACTTTGACCATTATTCTTTGTAAATGTGCTCAAATTTAATCAGGGTGAATGGAGAACATCTGTCAACAGCAGTTTTCAAGTCTCTCTTCAGTTTCTCTATAGATTTTGACTGGGCCACTCAGTATGCTCTAATTCCCAAACAGTGTCATTGCTGCTCTGACTATAAATGTAAGTTATTTGTCCTGTTGAATGCAATTTACCTGATGAGCATCCAAACAACATCGGACAACATCAGAACTCAAAGGTTAATGGTTTATGATTGTACAGTCAAGCAGATTAAATGGATTTGGCATTACAAAGGCATATTTACCACTTTCCTCTGTTATTTTCCTTTGTCTCTAGGAGTGAAGGGTAATAAAAGTCTGTAACTCAGCAGAAATGGAGTGTCAGGGTCTCTAAATGTCAAAGGAAATCCTGACTGCACTGCTTTCTTTTCCCTTTTGTTCAAAACTTTGCACATCCAAGCAGAAAACAGGTCTCGTTCCAAACTGAGCTTCTCAAGAATGAATAAGAAAAAACTAAAGATAAATTTTCCCCACAGTGAGAACTTGATCAGCTGGGTTTAAATATTAATTCAAGGCCACAGTTAGAAATGTCTAAAGAAAGAAAACTATTAAAGAAATAATTTATGAATCTTGTTTCACTTGTCCATGCATTTATGGGGAAAAAAAATCATCCACGTTTTTCGGGTTTTAAACAATGAATGAAATGCCAAAAAGTCATCTTTATGAAAAATTTTATTGGGTCAGAGATTAATTTGCACAGACAACCAGAAAGCAATCAATCTCAGAACAAAAGCACAGAGATAAAGCAGGCGCTCCTGACTCATTCTTTCTTTACACAAAATGCAAAAAGCAGCTGCAAAACACCTTCTGTGCAGGTCATAGGAGTGCTGAGAAATTGATTCATGTTGACATATTCCAGAGGAACAAGATATCCTGAGTCTGCAAGTTCCATTCATACCACCTCTCTGCAAGACCTGCTGCCTGCACGTCAGCAGATCTTATATTTCAACCTGCGCTCCATTCAGACAGGCCGGAACTGGTGCAGGACACGATGCGGAGCTTCATGCAGAACAACAAGCACACTCAAATTTATGATAACAACTCCTCAAGGAGGGGTTAATCAGTGCTGTGTCTATGGTTTCATTAGTCTCAACGCCTCCTGTGACCTCCTTAGTCGTTTACGAGGGAGTTGGGTTGCAGGAGTGCACAGATTAATTCACTGTCTCTGTGATGAACAAGGCGATAGCTAATGATTGGCTTCACAATCAAGGCTTACTGTAGTTGACTTTTTTTTTTTTGCGTTTGAGAGGGGGCCAAAACAACTGAGTCTTTTCTGAAGAATTTACAAAAGCATCAGAAAGAATAAAATGATGAAATATTGAAAAAATAAATAAATTCCTCTGACTGCTAAGCAAGGAATTTCAAATGTGCCACATATCCGTTTGAATCCCCAGAGCTTGCCCTTATGCTCCTGAAGCCTTATTATACTATCGACTAAAATTACAGCTTAGATGTCTGCAGGATGCATAAATATTGATCCCTAGCCCCTCAGTTACTTATTAAAAGCTCTGTCTTGCTTCTCCAAGACCACACCATGACAGAGAATAGGTTTGGCTGGATCTTTGTAATTCAAGTTCTAATAATGTGATTGGGATAATTATAAAATAAAATAAATCACTATACACTGGTAGGTGGTTTTTTTTAAACATGCCTTCTATACAACCTTACAAAAAAATTTATTACATTGAGATAAACCATAAAGTACAACACATTTTACTGACATTTTGTGCGACAGACCAACACTAATTTTTGTATACTGGAAAGGTGGAAGGAAAATGATACACTATTTTTTCAAATGGACAGACACCTATAAAAGGTTTTCTTTCCGGACCGTCTAGCTCCATCCATCTTGCCAAGAACTGGATCCAGCTTCCGCATTTCTGTGGAAGGAAAGCATCCCCACAGCAAGATGTTGCCACCATTTTCTTTTCAGGTTTGCTTTCAGGTGCACATAGTATTCTGCAACCATGTCTGGCAAACTGGGCTCTCTTTTATTAACGGCTTTACTCCTGACACTCAGATTTGTTGAGTACTTAACAAATAGTTATCCTGTGCACCAAGTGTCCCACATGAGGTTTTTACATCCTTCAAGCTCCTCCAGGTTTATCATAGATTTCCTTGCAACTACTCTCACTATTTGCTTCTCTGACCAGCTTGTAAATTTAGATGGATGACCATGTACCTTTACGATTGTAACTGTTTTTCCAATTTCTGCAGAAAAATAGTTTGAACAGCACTCCAAGAGATATTGTTTTATGCACAACTGTATCTCTGACCTGTCTGCTGTGTTCCTTGGTCTTTGTGAAGCTGTTTGGCCATTAATGTTCTCTAACAAATCTCTGAGGATTTCACAGAACATCTGCAATTATACTGAGACATACGCACATAGACTCTGTTTACTAATTTGTTCACTTCCCAAGCAAAGGAGGGATCAAACTAAATGGTGTTGAATACAAACATACACATTAGTTTTCAGAGTTTTTGTGTGGGGGAAAAAAAATACATGTATCATCTTCTCTCCATGTCACAATAATGCATTTCAATAAAATACATATAAATTTGTGGTAGTACTTTTAATTGTTAGAAATTTCAAGAGATATATATGTTTGCACAGCTTTTCCTCACAAAACACTTCCAAGTGAGCAGGCTTTAAGAAAGCAGAGGATATTTGTCCACCTACCATTTTCTGGCATTCCACAGTTTTTTTCCTGAGAATTCGAGTGTGCACAACTGCATGTTCCGACATGTTAGTTTTGGGCTCTTTTCGCAAAAAAACCCAAAAAACAAACCAATTCTGTCATTTTAATCAAGCAAACTTCCCATCACCCTCAGTGAAAAGCAGGGGGCTGAATTTCACGCCCACACCATCCCCGCTGTGATTATGGCCGACATAAAAATCAAGAAAAGGTCAAATGAAAATGCGTTCTGTCCTGGTGGAGTTTATTTTCTTAAGACGATTCAAAGCAAGACCTTGAAGTACAAGAAAAAAAAAAAATTCTAAACTGCCCTGTCAAAACCACAGCAAAGGAAGATAATATTTAAAAAGTATGTATTTAATCTATGAGAAGTAGTGGTATTTCTTGCTGTTTATCTGATGAGACCCAACACCCTTGCCTGAGATTGAGTTACATCAAAGCCAGGGTAAGCGGAGACATCAACATGCAGCAGGTAATAAAAAGCAAAAATAATTAGGAATTCATGGCAGGCAACCTGAGATATTCACTTCAGCTGAATTAATTAGGCCACCATTAGAATCAATTACTCTTGGTAGCTGCATCCTCCTAAATGAAAAGTAAGAGTACAGTTCCTTGAAAAAACCTTAATACCTCGTGAACATTTTTCACTAATTAGGTAACTTCTAAAGGAAATTGGTTGCATTGGATATTTATTTAAGGCTATGCAAATACAGTGATGTGAATATAAATGCAGGGCATACACCCCCCATTAACCCCTTATTTATCACCAGTCAGACATAGTTTCCTTGAGAACATTGGTGTTTTTCCTTCTACTTGACATGTATGAAGTAGTTTGTGTTGCTCTCTGACATAATTCCAAGGAAATAGGTTGAAGTTTGTGGTTTTAGCATGACACAATGTGAAAAAGGCTCTGACGCGGCACTGCAACATGACCCATTTTGGCCCTAATGAACTAAAATGCACTAGATCTCTAAATCTATTCACTCACACAACCAAATCCTTGAATTCAGGTATTTCAATCACTTTTATGGGCATGTTTATAAAATCCAGCACCATGGCATGCAGACTGTTTCTACAAACATTTCTGAAGAAAAGGGCCGCTCAGTGCCATGATCAGATGAAGTCCAATAGGGAAATTTCTTCACTGTTAGTGGTATCATATTAAAGTGGCACTGATTGGGAATTATAGCTCATCAAAGTGACAGGCGATGTAAAATCAAATATCTGTATCAACAGATGTCGAGGAGCATAGTGTGTAGAGGTTGGCAATATTTTCCAGAGTCAGAAGCAACAGATCTGAAAACTTTAGGCGACCTCCAGATTAGGTCAATAACAGGTACAGAAATCTAAATGGGATGGTTTCCCATGGCCAAACAGCTGCATCCAACCTATTTGGTACAATCTAAAGCAGTGGAAGCATTTGGATAAAAACATACCACCTCTGGAATGTAGAGCAGTATAGACATGTTCTCTAAAGTGACAAAGCATGCCTCCCAATTTGGTAATTACATGGATGAGTCTGGATTTGAATGTTTGAGATCAGAACTTCTTGGCTTCATTTTATCACTTGTAAAGTTTGTTACAGAGGGATGATGATGTTGGCCTTTTTTAAGGAGTTTTGCTTGCTCCCTCAGTTCCAGTGAACGGAACATTTAAGGCCTCAGGATACCAAGACATCCAGGACAATTTCATGCTCTCTTATTGGGGGGACAGCTTAAGGGGAATGTTTCAACAAGACAGCTTGCTAGACCCATAAAGACCTGGATGAACAAATATGGAGTCCTGACTTCAAACCAGTATGATGAATTTGAGCAAAGACTCTGAACAAGGCCCGCTCGTCCAACGTTACTGTCTGACCTCAGAAATGTACATCTTCAAGAATCATCAATAATTCACATAGATGCACTTTTAAACCTTCTGGAAATCCTTTTTTTCTAGAAGAGCTGAGGTTGGTATAAATGCAAAGGCTGGCTAGCATCATATTAAACCCTGCTCATTTAGAAAGGGATGTCGCTCAAGTTTATGTGAGAGAAGACAGAAGGATCAATACTTCAACGTTAGAGTGTATAAATCTTTGGTGGCTACTATGAGGTGATTATTACAGGTACTGATTTTTCTTTCATAAGAACAGCAACACACAGAGAATCAATCTAATAAATGGCCAATATTTTGAAGCCAAAGATTTCTTGAAGCGGGGCAACACAGAGGAATCATTATTGCGTTTTAAGACATTGCCATCCCTGACATTAATATATATTCTTTATACACTAATGCAACTACACTTTGGTTTTTGTACCTGGTCCCTACTATTCACATTACATTTTACATTTTAACTTAAAAACCCTATTGAGAAAAATGTTATTAAAGGCTAATTTAATATTCAGAGCATTGTTTTGATGGAAGCATATTTTAGTTATTGTCAGTTTTCAAGATACACTATCATCCCTGCTGTCTAACAAATCCATTGCATAAATAAGGTCAACTGCCTGACTTAAACTTTGTGTACACCGTGCAGCATACCACCACAAGCTTGCGGTGACAGCTGAAAGGAGCAGCATCAGAGGGAGGGATTTACAAGCTCAGAGTAATCCTGAAAAAGGGATGAGATCCCTTTTATTCATAATCCACACATGTTTTCAAAACTAAGCACTCCGAGTTCCACAGGAGGGTTTTTGTGAGTGCAGTAGGTCACAATAACGCACACCTGACCTCCTGTACAAATGCACAAACATATGTTCAGTATAAACTAAATGTATTCAGGAAACACTCTTTTAGGTGCATTGTGTTTAAGCAGCTTTGAGAGGTTATTTTAGCCACGTCCAAAGCAGAATAATAAGCTGAAAAGCCAGGTCACTGCGTTTGCCACTTCACAATAAAGCACCACGTAAGTTTGTGTAGTGAACTGCTCCAGAGACTTGAAGCAGGCACCATTTGTCCCTGTGGGGTTTTTCCTTTTATCTGTTGTACCATGAAATGCAGCACAGCAACTACACAACTGCCATGTTGAAGATGCGTTAGATGAAACCAACTGAGGGGAGGACAGAAAGAAAAGGGATTAGCCACAACATGTGAATGGGTGTCTTCAGCACAGTGCAGCTATGTGTCCTCTAACCACTGCTCCACTGTTCAACAAGATCAATGAGGTAGAAACCATTTCATAATTTGTGCAGCTAATAGATTCTAATGATGTCCTCACGAAGCCATTTATTTTACCAATCCGACTAATGGGAGGAAGTTGGGATGGACAAAGCAAGCGTGACCAAATGACCATCACGGATGTGCTGTCAGAGGGACACAACTCATTAAATTCCTGTAGTTTATAGGAAATCAGCGAACTAGGGAAAACCATAGAGAAATCAGAAAACAGCCAGAATCAGGAGACTTTCTTTAGCTTGACTAGGTCAGGCAGAAATTGTATGGTGGTAGAAGATAAACAGTGGGTTGCCGGTTTGATTCTTACTCTGTCTGCCTCTGTCGTTGTGTCCTTGGGCAAGACACTTTATCCACCTTGCCTGCTGGTGGTGGTCAGAATGCCCGGTGGTGCCGGGGCAGCTGTGGCTACTATCCAACAGCTTGCCACCATAAGGCTGTGAACAGGGCAAATGACTGAAAGTAGTGTGAAACACTTTGGAATCTCCTGGACTTAATGAAATTCTATACAATTACAAGACATTTGACAATTTTTTTATCAGTGAAAAAGTAATACTAATTATTACTAGTTAAGCTAACAACAACACTCTTCAGTGTAAATGGTATTACTGAGGAAAGAAGATCTTATGAAGGTGTTTAAAAATGAAGTCAAAGGTAGCACACAATGACATGTCAAGAAAATTATTCTCAGCAACTTGTTGGAACATGTCTGTAGTTTGTTCATGATGCCAGAGAGAAGAAAACATTTCAGGTGGATAATAGGAAGGCTAGTTTCTCATAGCAAGAGTAAGAGAAGTTAATGATTAAAGTAATAATTAAAGTGCATTAAATTTGAGGTCTTTGTTGCTTTTAATCTCAAATGGTCTGATGATGTGCATCTTTTCATCTTTAGGACAATAACCCAGGTGGGGTTCAATTCTGATAGCTGGCTTCATTGTTGCTCTCATTTCAGGAATCAAGCAGCCAAAGAAGCAAACATTTTTAAGATACATAATATTTAAAATATGTAGTGAAGATGTTTTTGAACTTTTGCATAAAGCAAATAAAATAAATCCAGCTAAGCAGTACATCGGGAATCTGCCAACTGGGTTGGCATATTAGAAATCTGCCTCAAATTCTAATAAATGTGTCAGCCTCATGCAAACACAGACCAACACTTCCTCATTCAATAAACGTATTATTAGCTGAAAAGGGTAAATACTATAAAAGAATGAAAATCACTGAGTCCCACAAAAGTCATTTAAAAAACAAACATTAAAGTCATCCCTCCCACAACGTTGACATTTATGCTTCATTAATGACATTTCCATTTATCAAACTTGTTGGTAATTACTGTTTCGACATGCAGCATGCCAGCCTGTCATACACCTGCAGGGATGAACAATGCAAACAGCTGCTGTTAACGCTGCAGAACCTATAGGAAGGCTTTGCTTCACAGCCAGAGAGATCACACACTCAGCGTAGAGCCCACCTACCTCCACACATCTGCCTCTGGGTTGGTCTGTGCAACGTGAAACCAGATCCAGGCTCTGGTGATAAGCCACAGACAGGTAAGGTGACTGTGGTGACTGGAAAGCTAGCCTGGCTCTGTCAGGCATGCGAGAAAGGGAACCACCATCTGACGCTTAGGGGAATGTGCCGCAAATCAGCACATTCCCATAAGCGTCAATGAAAAAGAGGAGGCTATTTGTACTCCCCGCTCCCTCCCCCTGCCTCATTCAGCTGTCGCCCAGAGCCTCACTCTGCCGTTGAATATGTCCCATTATTTTCTATCTCTCCCATTTTTACAATTAGTTTTCTGCTCGCCTTCAAACCTCCCTCTGCCCCTCTGTGTGGTCAGCGGCTTTAGTGGCTGTGATGCCTGTGGCTCGGCTGGGACGGGTTTGGAGCCTGTGTGTTGCAGCTCTGCAAGGTCACCAATTGTTTCTCCCTCTTTCCTTTCCTCTTTAGGACACATGGTGTGGCCGAAGGGGAAAACTGAGCGCTCAAGCAGACAGCGAGAGTACACTCTGAACTGCACTTACATAGCAATGTCTTTAAATATAAGGGAAAGAAGACTTTATTTTCACTTTGGGTAGAAGCTCAGAAACAAATATATACATATAAAACCTATTTGGAAGTAGGATCCTGTAAAAATAAAAACCAAAAAAAAACTCCTTTGTGAAATAAAATCACAAACTACTAACTTATAAAAGACATAGTTGCTGCCAGGCATGAACATTCTTGTATTAAAACAGTTATGCAATCATTGGCACCGAAGCTCAATAGCAGCTCTCTGGGAAAAAAGCCAGCAGATGGGCCCATCCGGCTGCAGCAGCCACGGTAGGACACCTGACAAGACAAGAGCCCCCATCTGCCTTAATTTGTTTTCCTTTCCTCCTCTTATGACCCAAACAAAAATTCTTCTTCTTTTTTTAATATCCCCCATTGTTTTATTTCTTGACTCTACGCATTCAAGCCACTGACAGCAGAATGCCTGTATTGTTTGAAAAACTGGTCATTAGCAGTCTTATAACTTTGATGGATTCTAACTGAAGATTCAAAAGGAGGATTATTGACATTAGGCTTCGACAAGCCACAAGAGATTTGTTTGGAGGCAATGGAGCAGCTCCCTGCCCTGACATGTCTCTGCCAACAGATGGCACTACTGTACAGTGCACACAAGAACCGGCAGGGCTTCAGGATAAAATGACCGATCGAATGGACTCATTCATCTTGATTGAAAGGAGGCAGGAAAACAAGATGGTATAAAACAGAGCAGAACTGGGAGGAGTGAGAGAAAAAGAGAGAAAAAACAAGCTAAAACAACAATAAAATGGGTTGAGGACTACAGAGGAGCTCATTTAAACTGCGGAAAGTTGTTTCAGTCCAAATCATTTCTTTCAGTTCATAACTCCATGATTTCAAGCCTTGTTGGGCTTACACTGAACGAAAGGGATTATTTAATTTCTGAGGAAAACGTTAAAAAAAACATTAATACTAATAATTATAATTGACCGTAATCCAAAGTATAGTTGTAATTTTGCAGGATGTATGAGCGGTGGATTATCTCTGAGGAGGAATCAGGTGACTGTGGGAACCTGAATGAGGCAGGTATCTACATCTCTGTGGAAAAAGGCTCATTGACTGGGAGCAGGATTTATCACAACTGCACGTGCTCAAATCCAAGGCTAGTTGTCAAGGCAACAGCCACAGCAGACCCACCATTCACTGAACAGCAGATACGGATATGTTCACATGCATTCACACAAGAACATCTGCTTCCATCTACACACAGCCTCCAGCTGTAAATCCAGTAAGGATAAACATTTAAGTTTAATGACTGTTTACCAGTCAAAGTCTCAGCCCCCTGACAGCTCTGCTATTTCACTCTGAAGAACAGACAAGTGCTATTTTTCCAAGTAATGAGCCCACACAATGCAAGGCAGAGAAAAACAAAACTGCTCCTGATCGAGTATTATTCTAGAGAAAATAGCAATTTCAACCAACACAAAGAAGTAAATAAATGAAACGCATCTTAAATAAAAGAATGCATCTTTTTCAAAATCTCACAAAGAAAAGTTACAAAAGTGTGGCACACATATGGACTTAATCAGTCCTCTTTACTCTGATGTCCCTAAATGAAGTCATGCGCAACTTCTGACAGAAGTCAGCTAATTGGTAAAAAAATATCAGGTTTATGAATATTTTGAGAAGCATTACATTTACACTTTTGTTGGAGAACATTAATGAAGAAAAAAACTTAATGTAGACCAATGAACCCAAGAGACAGGAGAGGGACAATTTTGGAGACATTTGAAGCAGAAATATTATCCCAAATTGTTAAATCTATAATCTGAAAATCTAGATTACATCAAAACTGCAACCTTCTAAGAAATGTGCATCTGACTAAACTGAATGTAACAGCTGGCCATAAAAAAAAGAAAATTATATCCTTTCCCTACCAACCCACAGATATCCACTTCTTTATGTTGGTATGACATAAAAGTTTGTGGTTAAACACAACAAAGTGTGACAGACCTCAAGGGCTATAAATATTTTATCAAGGCATAGTGTGATGCAGAGAACTGTGAACTATAATTTTGTAATACTTAAATCATTGGCAAACAATTTTTTATCCATTTGTTCTCCAGTCCAGGATGAGATGCAGCTGAAAGGCCTGATGAAGGAGCACTCTGTTTAATAGAAAAAAATGCCATAAAACCAAGTGGCATAGCTCTTGTGTCACTATTACAGACACCTATCACCTGACCCTGCTTCTCTTTGCACATTTCACACATAAATCAAAACATGTGCCAGATAATGAGGGACTTATTTGTCACATAAAAAGAAAAGAGTTGGTGAACCTAAAAGTGATTGCTGAGCTATGCTGGCTCAGTTTGATCATGGCTGAGGATAGTCTCTCTGTATCATCAGTGATGCAAGTAAAAGACAGAGTCACATATAATATCTTTCAAAGCCTTTTAGAATTATTAATACATAAACTGAATGGAAAACCTGCCTGCAGAGCATCACATTCTGCTAGAAAATGTTTTTTTGAGTAACCACATTCATGCAAATCATCAATCAAACAATTACTGAACATTAAAGGAAATTGCATAAATGGACCTCAATATGCATAACAACATATGGCATGAAGCCAAAAGGTGCAGAGTGTCTATAAAAGCTGCAGTGCAGCAGCATGAGCTCATCATTCTTCTTCTCTCCCCCTCCTCTTCTTTCACTCCCCACCTCCCCCTATCTCAGCCCTCTGCTTGCTTGCCATTACATAAGTTAATGCAGCAACGAGCCTCATTATTCTCCAAGCAGGCACAGGGAAGAGATGCAAAAAGAACATGTCATCAAAAGTAAAATAACAGCAAAAAAAAAAGAACAAAGCTCTCACAAAGAGATGGTGCCCGTGTTTCTGAGCTGTCACAGTCCACTGATCAAAAAGAGCAGAGCAGAGGCGAAATATCTTTTTGCTCATCTTTAATCATACAGTGTGTCTACAAAAATAAAAACAGCACTGGGGAACAAAACAGAAAGATGCCAATATTTCCAAATGACTCATTTATATTCATGTGCATTTTTATGATCAGACACCTTGATGATGAGGAAGGTGGGGGGGATGAATACCACATAAAAATGTGCTCTGTTGAGAGGGTGGCGTTCTTGTGCATTAAAGTAAACAAACAAGCCTCCTCAGATGATTAGCATTTCAAACGCTTCACAGCTTAAGCATGCACCAGAAGCAGTGTTCCCAAATACCTTCCCCCATAATGTTTCAGCCTTGCAGCCATGACAGGTGAAAAGAAAGTGATGGATGTAGTTTGTTCTCCTGCGATTCATTTCTATGCACACATTATCGGTGCTAAAGGCTACAAACTATTTTAGAAAAATAATAACTCAAACAAAATTTGAAAAAAAGGAAAGAGAATCACCTCTCTGGGAGAGACATGCATATAAAATATTCAGTAGTTTGTAGACAGAGACTGCAGCTTAAGCTTAGATCTCTGTGTAGAGATATATATCTATATGAAAGGCTCCATAGAGACAGATAGCTATAAAAGTCTGCAGGTAACTGAAATTGGTCTGTTTTCTTGATTTGTCATGATCAACGATGAAAAATCGGATCAATCAAAATCAAATCAATCACTCTCATATGACACTTAAACTGTGGCAGTTGTTGATGAGGGAATAAAATTCAAACTTCAAGCAGGTTTTTAAAAGGAAGTCAATTAAAGCGCACATCTTGAGAAGTCATTTAAAAGGAAAGTAAACTCGAGATGTGTGTACGGTTCTTTCAGATTACTAAATGATGAGAGTGAGACTTTCAGCAGATAACAAGAAGGCTCAACAGAAAACAACAAGGTCGCCGGTGCGCCCTTTAAGTATCTATGTCTGTCCTTTGTCTATTCTTGAAGTATAAATAATAGTTTCTCCAGGAGTGCCATTCATTTCCCATGGTGCTGACTGGTTCTACTGTAGATATTAGCTTCTGTGCTAGTACCAAGATGGTTTCTACTGTGAATATTAATATACAACATGTCGTTTTTCATGCTTGAACTATTAAAATAAACAACTAAAAGCATTTTTTAAAAGGAGTCTCAAGTATTAATACATTTTAGTTATTCATTGAAGGTTAGAGTCCCCAATCTCATGAATAACGGGGATCCACTCTATTGCATATTATCGTTGTATCACTTATTGCACATTGTCTATTTATATGGAAATATTACACTTTGTCCTAAAATTAGCCAAAAAGGTCAGTGCAACTTCAGTGAGGCATATTTACTGATATAGTTACTCAAATGGCAGCCTCTACTGTTGAAGCATAACGCTGAAGCATGAGCACAAAAACAATGTTTGACAACAAGTGAATGGAAATGTGCTGAATAGACTATGAACGCCTTACCTGGGTTGACAAGTAGATTCATGCCTAAATTATTTTTTGAGCAGGACCCAATCTGATGTTTAACAGCAAATGGTAAAGCCTTTAACATGGTCAACATTTCTGTCTTGTCTAACTGGAAGCTAACCAACACCAAGGTAATATTTCAGAGCTGAACATGGCCTCGATTTGAGACACGTCTCAGCTTTTCCACCTCTGAGGCTTCCCCCCCCCCCTCTCCACTCACCACAGTGGAACTGTGAGTTGGCAGGTTAGTACATTTCCATTATCAACAGTTCCTCTCAAACCTCTTCTGAAAAAATGTGTAAGTTGTCTTAAAGCCAGAGAAACCAACACAAGGTCAATGCCTGCTCTCATTTTATTTTTAATCAAGTCACACTCAGTTAAGATCACAACTAAGTTATTTTACCTTTTCCAAAGCGCTGTGAGGCTGCCAGGAGGTGCTTTAACATCCCGGTTCTTGTCAGTTTTCTTTCTGCTGCTCAGTTTCTTGGATATTCACAACGGGACGAACAAGCACCGTTGAATAAGTAATGCTCTCGTCATTGCGCTCTTGAAACTCAACACTGGCTCGTGTTTGTCACTGAGACGACTGAAGCAGCCAGATCAAATGCACCCTGGCGTCTAAAGTGTCACAGCTAAAGGTTTCCTGATGTGTTCATGCATATTTGCGCATAGCCCTGTTATTGTAATATGTCAGCCACCCAACAGGAGAATATTTCCACTTACCGTCAGTCGTCACTGGCTGCATCGGCATTCGAACAGTGTTTATTTAACTTTACTACAGCTGTTTATGGAAATCACAACTAAGTTTTAGTGGTAGCTGATAAGTCAAGAGCACAAAAACTAAATTAAACACTAGAGATTCACTAAAATTAACTCCTGGAGACGCCTACATGGTGTCCATCAACCATGCTGAGGTTGACGATGTCAAGGAAGCAAAACGCAAGATAAACATCCCACTTAACGACAATTCCCATTTCAAAGACTAATAGACAGACTTCTATCTTCTCACACTGTAATGAAAGCCATTTTTTACTCCCAGCTCTTGCCAAATCTCACAAACAAAAGACAAATGAGAGGCAGCTCCTTTATATCTAAGGTTGCTGTTTTCAAACAGAAAGAGGTGACCTGCTTCATCCAGGTCAGTGGTCAATCTCTGCCTCAAGTGGAGGAGTGCAATTATCTTGCAGTCTGCCTCATTCATGATGGATGGTAGGATGGAGCAGTGCATGCATAGATGGATTGTTTCTTTTTCTGCAGGAATTCTGGTGCTGCTTCCACTGATTTACCTGCTGATATTTCATTTATCTGTCTACATTCCTATCCTCTCCAATGAAAAAAAAAAGATTGTGACTGAAAGATTGAAATTACAGACACAAGTGGCTCATAGGACCCTTCTAGCAAGAGGTGGCAGGACTCAACGTTTGCATCAAGAGAACTCAGCGGAGATGATATGAAGCATCTCATCCAAGTCAGAGCCCAGAATCTCTAAAACATGTTGGGAGAAGTTCACTAGGGAAGAAATGTCTGAGTTTTCCTCTTGGACTTGACACAAACCAGATCACTCTCAGGTGGAAAGACAGTAGGATACAAGAATGGATTTGTTCAATCAAACGCGCTAAATTAAAGACATTTGCCACCGATTTCAGGAAAGTATTAAACTGCAATACTGCTGCTTAATTTCTTAGATTGATCATTCAGAGGACACTTTTCTTCCTTCACAACTACAAAACGTGTTCACTTCCTTTGAGATCCAGAACCTCAGTCATTAAAGACATACTTTTTGCAGGGTCTTTAGGAGTAGTTACAGTAGTGTTCATTTAGCTAGCCAAATACAATAATCAAGAAATGAACATGAGACACTTAATGTAATATCTGTCTAAATATTGCATCCACAGTTCTTTAACGTTCATAATATTAAGCACACAGCTCTAATATACAGCATATAGAGCAAAACCAAAAGTCTCACTTACCGACAGCAGCATCATTTTAACACCCAACCAAAACTGTACCTGAAATTCTCAAAAAACTCTCAAAATCAATCAAACGCATGTGTGAGTGTACGTGTTACCCAGTTGTTTTAAACTCCAGTAAAGAAATATGTTTAGAGAAATGATGTTGGCATGATTTTGATTATCTGAAGCAATTGTGATTAAATGTTTAATTAATTAGTACAAGCCTAATTGTAATTAGATTGGGGATTGAACCATTCACTGTGATGCATTGGCTTACCTCTTTTCATTAAGTGCCACTTGCCATGATGACGTTAAAACTGAGAATCTGTGAAGGCCTCAGACTGAAGCACGTTTTGGTATTTTAGTCCAAGAGAATTGATTCTTTATATTTGCTTGATTAAATGCGTTTTGCAGTGATCTCATGAGTTAATCATTGCACACATTATAATTAGAAATTACTCTGCATGTGTCCTTTTATTCATCAGTTATAAAAGATCATTTGATCCAAGCAGGAAAAGATATGCTTAAATTACATCAATATTTGACAAAGAAAAAAAAAATCTTGCTTGGACAAGTGAATATTTTTGCAGTCCTATACCCAGGTTCAATTTTAAACACTGGTACACAGTAAATTCTGCAGAATTAAATCAACACTTGCCGAGTCTATTTGGTCCTTATCATAATTGTTGTTAATTTAACTCTTTTTCAGAGTTATTTCAACAATAGTTTGAGTAATTATAACTTTTTCAAGTGTTAAAACTACTCAGTTTCTTGTTGAAATAACTCTGAAAAAAGAGTTAAATTAACACCAATTCTGATAAGGACCAAATAGACTCGGCAAATGTTGATTTAACTCTGCAGAATTTACTGTGTAGAAGCAAAAATGCAGATTCTAACAAAAAAAAAAAAAGATTAATTGATATAATAATAATCGTATCACTAGATTTTGTGAGAAAAATCACACAGAGCAAGGAAAAGCTTTTCTCCTTACTGGTTTCTGTGTTCCTTTCAAAACATTTTATGTCAGGGAACATCTTGGATGAAGTCCTCTACTCCAAGACAAAGATAAAACTTTAATAAGGCTCAAGGAAGACAATAAAAGAAATCCAGATTATTTTTTATGCCTTTACGGTCAAAGACATGTCCTTGACAAAAAAAAAAGTACCAGGAAAGACCTTGAAAATGTCTTCACTGTTTCCTCCCTGCCTTTTTTAGCTGGCTGATAATATATTTCCAATGGTTTCAGAGAGGAAACCACCGGGCTTGTGAGCATATGGACAGGAATGTTACTTGATCAGAAATATCTGCACAAACTGCTGCGGTCAGTCTGAAAAACAACCAGTGCTCCGACCGCAGGCCACTGCCATCAACACTCTTTGCCATATGCTCTCCTACCTTATAGTCCGACTGGCAATGCAGTACTTCCACATCTTGTTCCATATGATGGTGACATAAGTGTGGGCATCAGAAAAACACATACATGGCACCCAAAGGCAGTTCCATAAAAAAAAAAAAAAAAAAACTGTCTCAAAGTGCAGTAACTGCTCCCTAAAAGCAGCAGCAGAAGAAAAAAAAGTCTGTGCAAACTGCTTCCTCAACCACAAATTACACCCCACATGTTTCACTTTCCATAGACGAAGCCACAGTAAGATTCATTCTTTCACTGCTAAAAGTTGCTCTGTCTTTGCCTTTCCGAAGCTCTCCCTGACCCACTTTATGTTGGGCTCAGAGTTGCAGCTCTTGCAATCTGTCTGATGACCAAGTAAGGTAAAGGACCAGTACGTAAAGAAGAAGAAAAAAAAATCATCTCTCTTCTTAACAAAAGCTCTCCACCCACATTGACCCACACACCAGCCCTCGTTCTCCCCTCTGCAGACACTCCTTGTTCCGTTCTGTTCTGTCCAATGCAATCCTTCACTCAGCTGCTTCTTGCAGGATGCTTGCTTCCCAACAGCGACGAGCAGGCCCTGCATTCACTTGTCTTTTTCTTTTTTTTTGTCTTTTAAAAACAAAAGACAAAGCACAATAAACTTTGATTCTTCTTGTGTATGATAATACCCGGGCCTGGGTCCAACAATCACTCCAGTCTCAGCAGGAAGGCCATGCGGGGTGGGAGGGTGAACCCCAGTTCAGTTCAGCAGCTGGGAGAGGCTGTTTTCATTTAGTTCTCCAACCTGGCTCAAACAGCACAGTCTCAGGACACAGACAACGCTATGCTACAGTCAAAGCATTGTAATGAGTTACACCCACTGACCAAAATATTCCAGTTACTTCGGAATTAGACATATAATGAGCTGCTAAGATTGGGTGGAAAAATCAAATAATTCCAGAGAACACTGAGTCATAGACAGCTGCATGCAAAGTTAAACTTATTTATAACTACGTTGAAAAACAGCAGAAAATCACCAAAATGTTGTATACATAAAATGTCGATGCATTTTCAAGGGAAATGGCGCAATAAGAGAATGTAGGCAAAAATAGTGCAGTTTAAAATAGAATTGATCAAAGTACAGAACATGTTTTCTAAACATAAACTTCTTAACTTTTATTAATACACTATAAATAAGTTTTTTTCATCCTCTTCTTTCAACACTGCACTCTGCAACTGAGCAACATAGTGTGATGCACTATAACTGCAAAAGAAACATGCTTATTTCACATGGTTCAATTCCAGCATTCTGTCAATTATGGATGCGACATAGGCATTTAACCCCAAGCTGCCCAATCTGCATTGGTGTATAAATGTCACCCAACTGAAGTGCTTTGAATGGTCAGTATTCATAGAAAAATGCTATATAAATTCAGTAGCATAAATAAAAAAAACAACTGCAACGGAGCTAAGAAATGAAAATAAGATCTTTTCTAAATAAAAGGTAATTTAAAGGACTAAATGTGGCTCTCAGGCTGTGAAATGCCGAGATTTTCCACATGGTAGAACTGTTTGGTTTGAAGAGTAACACAATTTAGATTTTTACTGGTTTTGAAAATGTTTAGCATCAACCGTATCCAAATTTAGGATCTCTAATTTAATCAAATTTGAATGTTTATGCTGTGACGCCCTTTATGACGTTGATCTTTTGACAGGTGCTATATCAATTCTTAGTACTACATACATATTAAAGGAGGCTGTTGCAAAGTTTCGGCACAGCTATAGTAATGTGCCATGTGTGTAATGTTACTATAAGCCATATTGTGATTGATTTTATCATTACGCTGACAACTAGAACACTGTTGCATAATTAAGCCAAAATTTCATAGTAATCTTGTGCTGCAAATTAACAAATGTTAAGGCATACATTGAAATTATGACATACACATTACGAAAGACCAAATTCACTGGACAGTCTGCTACAAGAGAGAGGAGGGAAGTAAGTAATTAATCACATGCTAATCACGAATGAAAGTTTTTTAGATAGGTCACCTTTGGTTTGTTTGACAAAACTTGGACACTTTTGAGCTGTTTTATATAATCTCTCTCAGTTTGTCATGGACACACACACAATAATGGCTCTGCTAACAACTACTTAGCATTGCAAGCAGAAACGCTTGCTAGTGGGGGATTTTGTCAAGGCATGTGGCTATCTTTTTAGACTATTTAGCAACATTTACACCCCAATAAAACTATAGTTTAATTTACCTTTATGCTCTAAGGTCCACTTTGCCCCAGCTTTATTTTCTTTTATGTTATGCCATTCATGATTTCAAATCATTCAGACAATCCAGTGAGTTATTCAGACGGACTGGAAAGTTCTTTAGATAAGGAAAAAAATCTGAGAATTATCAGCGTAATTGTGAAATAAAAAATTATGTTTCTTTAAATTCAAACAAAACCGGAAGACAGGGAGAAAAAACAGAGTGGACCGAGAATGGGACCTTGCGAGACCAACCACTTGATGGAACGGGAAGATGATATAAGCATCTTATTTTAATAAGAAAGGCCTTCTAAGTAGGAATTGTACGCCATTTGTAGCTGAAGTTCACAGAAGAACAAAATAAAAAGCTGTGTGGAATACAAAATCCAAACAATAAATAAAATAGGAGAAAATACACATTTTGAAGTTATTGTTAACTCAAATTAGTACAGTAAAGCGATTATTTCAAATTCAGAGAAGCAAACCACAACCTACAGTCAGGGGTTTCCCTGCAGGCTGGAGGCTAAAAATGATAAATTATTAATAAATCCTGGACACACTGCATTCTGATTGAATTTTTATGGAGCGAGTTCATGAGACATCAAAATTGCATGTGCATGTGTGTGTGTGAACAACGCGAGAACAGATTAGCATACAGACAGAAAGCAACATCTGATTTCAAACATATTTCACACTGTGGCTCGCCTCCATTCCTGACATCAAACATCTGTATGATGGGGGAGCGCTTGCAGGAAATTTCCGCAAAGATACACAGCTAGAAATCTTAAATGTAGCAGAGAGAATTTTTTGGAGATATACGTCTTCTACAAATACTAAAAGTCGAAGGCTTTGTACAAAACAAATCAAACTGCATCTCAGCCTCAGAATGTAGAACATAGTATGTACAGAATATGGAGCACCATATTCTATTAACGCACACATGGGAATAAGCTCAGAAGATGTGAAAATATAAATAATGAGCTTAAAAGATGAGCTTCAAAAATAAAAAAAAATTAAAAAATCTGAGCATGCGCATCTTGTGATTTTTCCTGCTACTATTTACAAATTGAAACATTGGCAAAAGATCTCTAATTTTATTTGGTGTGATCCCATGATTTGCATGTCAGATTAAAAAAAAATAAAAATAACTTGATGTAAACTGCAAAGATAGGGTCAAAAATGAGGAACCGAGTGTCCACCAGATGAGAGGTCAACATAAGCAGCTGGACAGAAATGCAATCTGCTCAATGCAGTGTTAAGTTTTTTTGAGCCAAGAGTTTGGCTTAAAAGTCCAAAGCAGATTCACTCAGACACTGATGATAGCCTGATGAAGTAATCGCACTCTTGTTTTAAGTAATGTAGTGTAGGAGGCCACTTAGCACACACAGAAACAGTGACAGGCTTATAAAAAAAAATTTAACTGCATGCAAGGCAAACATGATGGCCAGATGCAACTATTTATAAACATACCTCTTGTAAAAGTTGTTGTGTGGGTGCAGACACAGCACGTGCCAATAATCCAGGCAAAACGCTTTGAATTTCCACATCTTCAGTTCAGAGAATCAACAGGGTAGAAGGGTATCCGGCCATATTGCAAGGCATCCCTGCAGCAGAATCACAGCTGGCTGTTCATAATTCTTTTATTAGGCAGAAAATCCCGAGCATGGACGTCAGCTCCGTCCTCCTCTCCAAACTCCAGCTTCACCACTGCTGCTGGATGACAGAGGGAGAGACTTTAACCCGCCCAGAACAACCACATCAATCCTGGACGTGGTCGCAGCCTTAAGAGCCAAATAAAAATAAAAATAAAAAAGGTCAGAAGTCCTCGAGGACTGATTTGGACTCGGTATTAATGTCTCCCAAAATAAGCAGTGCATTGGCTGCTTTGGCTCTATTTTAAATCTTATCCAGGTCAGTCAGTGTGTCCTCTGTGGATGCCTCTCCACACGTCTTGGGATCCTCTGAGACGTAACGCTACGGTCAAAGCTTGGCGCCCCTCCAGCCGGCACTGGTACTGGAATGTGTGAAAGTCTCCTAAACTCCCTCATCTCAGTTTGAAACAACTGAATGGGGTTCCCAAACCCCTGCTCCGATCCATCTCCTCCTGCTACAAGAGCAAACTTTCCAACAGGGTTTTTTTTTTCCCTCTCCTGAGCTTCTAGACATTCTCACCTTGAAACCATGAACCTTTCTTCTCCTTCCCCTTCTCCTGCTTTTCCATGTCTTGCTCACTCTGTCTCCCTCTCCCTGTTACAGCTACAGCCATCCACACAGGACCTCCGAGAAATGTGCCGACTCCCGTTGCCGGGCAACACTACCGTACTACTGAAGCTTCAAATGGAAGCCGAGCAGCTTGCGATTGGCTGGCCTTTAAATAGGGAGGGGCTGCTGCAATGTTGTAGAACCACATGAGTTCATGCAGGATCTTTGGTAAAATAAATGAGCTTTTAATTCTTCACTCTTTCGTCATTTAATGCAAGAAATACAGGTAAATGCAAGTCTTCTGTTTATTCTTGCATGATAATATTATTTTTATCCACAATTAAATTTCAAATTTTAATTTCAAGGCACTTAGAAAACACCATTTTAAACCTAGAAAATTATCTTCATCAGTTCCAGGTTCAGAAGTGCTGCAGCGTTTAGAAACTGCTTCACTGCCCTCTTTTCCAGTTAAAGAGGGTTTTTGCATATGAACACGAGCAAAGGGCTGTTCTTTCTCTGCCTGGGATGCAGTGCCACTCTGACACAGCAGCCGTGGGAAACAGGCATGGATGGGGATTGCAGGGAGGGGGTAGCGTTCATCAATATTCAGCCACTCACAGTGTCCGCAAACACAGAGGATTTCATGGATTTACACAGATGAGGATGCACTAATACTCAAATCGGAGAAAGACAAACATGCATCATTGCGTGTGTGTTAAGAGTAATCGCTAGTTCGATCTGTTGGCTCTGACGAGTCGATCCACACAACTCCTGGTAAAAGTTGAACTTAAGCAGGGAGATACTAATAATCTAAGTGCTATTCTTCAGACTTCTGCCTCAGTTTAGGCGCTCTCCATACACTCATGACAGTAGGGATGCAATGAAGTCCTATGGTGATGCTAAAAAAGTAAGATTTGTCTTGTCAAAGAGAAGTCTGTCTCAGGAAGAGTCATCTAGATGCTGTCAGCAGATGACTTGCTGGCTGAATTAAGTGAGCTATTGTTATGACCCTTGAATATAAAGAAGAGTGCTTTAAGCTCAACAACACAAATCTATAATCACAATAAAAAGCAAGTAGTTCTTGAGTTGCTCTGCTGGTTTGGTAGAGTTGGAAAATGAGGGGCTTGTCAAGCTGACAAGCTATCCACCTTTTTCTTCATAAACCACAGTTTATAAGAATAGGGTTTGTGGGACAAGCATTCACACTTGTAAAGAATCTCTTGCATAGCAGATACTTGTGGGAATACCAACTATAATAACTTAAATCAAGTAATAAAATTGTAGCTGCAACTTCATTTTATTGCCACACTTTGGTTCTGGTAACAGCGTCGTTAAATATACAGATAGCAGGCTGCACCTATTTTGCAGGAACAGGATGATCTTTCAGTAATATAGTGGCTGAAAAATCACTTTGAGAGAACAGGAGGTCACATCCTGAAGAGTCATTGTGTATCAAAGGACTTCAGCATGTTGCTTTCTATTTCTGACACTTAAAATCAAATCTGATCTTCTTTCGACTGTACTATTAATTATCATTACATTGATATTTCTTCTCTGGTGGGATCGCCATTAGAGCATATTCATTCTATGCCCCTGTGCTCGTACCTACTGACATAATTTTAGTTTTCCTACTTTCCCATTATAAACTAGCTTTTACATTGTCAGGGTGACAATATAATGCTATCCTAATGTTACTGGAGTATATTAACTTTACCATTTTAAAATGAAATTTCAACCATATTATAATATGAATAAAATACACTTTTGTTTCTTGATCAAAACCCAGCATCACAGAGACGCATATGTGAGCAAAAGCTTTTATCAGCTTTTTTAATTTCCTGTACTAACTCTAACCTGTTGATGAGTTCTGTCTCTCATTGACACGTCAGCAAAAAGGATAATACGAGCTTGCAAAATTGTACAAACAGAAACTCAATCTAATTCAAGAAACTCTAAGGCAAGACATCAATATTTTGGACTCACTGTGAGAAGAGAAAGACATGCTAACAGCTAATGATGCTGAGGTTGAACTAAATAAAAGATGGGCTTACAGATTCTTTAAAAACACAGCTGGTGATTTGTGAATCTTTTACTCTTTAACAGTGAAAAATAATGGGACCCTCAGTTTCTCAAAATGTAACTACATAAAACTTCGCCATGTGAAACCCAACATCCTTTACTGTCTACACATTGTTACTGTATTTTATCTCTGTCTTATGACAATTTGATAAGAAACGGAAAATGCTACCTTACAGTTTCACAGAATGTAATGATATGACATTGTTAAAATAAATCTCTATGCTACCTGTATTTGTTGGAAACAAATGGAGGGTATTAGTAGAATATTATTGGATTATATCTTTAAAAGAGCTGTCGTGCTGGAGACATAGAAGTCATGAAAGACAATTAAATCACTTATAAGAAAAAGCCTCTTTAAATTGCATGCACAAAAGCTCATAATGTCTGTCATCTGTTGTGATGATTCACTCAAGTAGAAACCTTTTAGTTCCTTTCTTTTTAATTCACGAAATGTTAACTTTAGAGGTGAGTGCATGTTTAAGCCCTGCTGAGTCGATCACTCAAAAGTCAGAGCAGGAACATTTTCATTCATAGTGCATGAGAAGAAAAGTTAATTTTCCTTTTGAGTGAAAGAGATTAGAAAACATGTGTAGAGCATAACCGATTTTCGCTTTGGTGGTTCAAAATGGCAGGCATGTGACTAAGCTGAAAGCTGCCGGTTAATTGGACATTTTCTCCACGTCCAGCACCACACAGATCCACCTACACAAGTTTTGCCAGCTACAGTACCACAGGACACAAGTCAGATTACTACCAGTGCTTCAACATTAGAGAAAGAAAACATGACAGAAACTTAATTGAAAAGTTTTAAGGCAGATGGGGATCTTCCAGCCGTCAGTTTGAGGTCCCGATTAAGACTTTTTAAAATTATTGGTATTTGATAAACCTTCACTAATCGTACCACTTATAGGTCTACTGTCTGAGATTTTCGGAATAAAGATTAAAAGTATTGCACGAGGACAAAATTTCAAAAATAAACTGTAGTTATATAAAAAAACAACAACAGTGTACTAAAGTTCAAAGGAATGTGCAACTAAGTTGGTTCATTTAAAAATGTACAAAATGTGCATGTCTACTTGAGCATTCAATAGACTGTCAGAATAGCCTGTAGTGAAAGTTAATCATCTAATGTATGACAAAGAGCTTCAGATTGTTTTTCTAAGTCAATATTATGTAGAAATATGCAGGAAATATCAATGCCTTACTAAGCTTTTTCTCTAAAATTCCTCTGCATTGCACTGCAGGCGAATCAATACAAATCCTCCCCGTTTCAGACATCAAAACGCTATCATGGCTGTTCAACCATCAATCTGAACAAATTACCTCTTTGAAAAACCACCTGAATTGCTCAAAATGTCTCCTCTGCCTTGCCACTTTACATTGCAGTATAGGGAGCCGGCCTGATATGAAGGTTGAGGAGAAAAGAGAGCACACTTCCCTCTGCCAGTGACAAAGACACTGATTATATGCCCTGTGGATTTCACGATGGCTCACTTTGGGCAAGGCTTGTGCAGTCGATAAACACATCAATCGAAAATGAGCCCCACGGCACAGGAGGAGGAGGCAGACAAGTGAAAAGAAAAAGCAGAACAGAAAGCATCCCTCTCATTCCCTAAAACCCAAACATGAATTTAAACCGGGCGGAAACGCATGTAAGATAATCCGTTTTTCCTGACTGGATAAATACTGATTGCCAAATTCTTTCAAATTGTGTGGTAAAAGCCCATGAAAAATTCTTCCTTGAGTTATACCAATGTTTAACAAAGAGTCAGAGCTTGCATTAATGCCTATGTGAACAGAGACTGAAAAAATGTGTTAGAAAAGTTCACCCCCTGGTGGTAGACTACAGCAGTTTCCATGTTTTGCGAGATGAGGAGCCAATGAGCTGATGTTGTGAAGGGAGGAATGAGGAGTCTGGCGGATTTGGGGATTAGTCCTGAATGCGTTTGAACACAAAAGTACAGGTACCGTATTCTTTTCCCATTCAAACCGCACCACAGGATCATTCAGTGAACACCAAATAGGTAGAATCACATTGTGTCATTCCTCAAAAATTATAAGAATCAGATTTTAATAATGGAAATTTACAAATGTCAACCTCACCAAGCACCCAGCAGGGTGATACTGTTGATGGCACAAGAGAAGCTGCAGAATATGCATGTGCACATATGCATGTCCTTTGCATGTTTGTTTCCCTGGGACTACAGATGTACCAATCAGAGTGTTTCCTACTGATTCCAATTTAAAATTTCTCTGTGTACAGACTAATCAGTCTTAATATTGACTGATTTACTAATAACAATGCCACATGAAAGAGAAGAATGTGCTGCATATTCTTGGGTAGCGGTAGCAGTTTTTGATCCAGATGAAACCTTTATGTGGCTGTTAAAATATACCTGAAAGTTCATGCTGTTGGTGTGATATTTAGGAACTGAAATTGTGTGTTTTTTTGTAGTATTGATGCATTAAATAAGTAAAGCAGTGCATCTTACCTGCTGAACACCGATCAGAGATGATAGAGGTAAAACTGGCAAATTTAAATTTCTGGCTGATTGAGTTCTGCTGCATCTCTACTTGAGGTGAAATTATGACATGTCCAGAGCTTGCACGAGCCCCGCACCCATGAACATGCAAGGGTTAAACGGGCACAGAAATTTGATAAATGGACTAAAACCACAGAGCATAAGAGATCTAAAAAAACGCACCATTCTGTTTATTACAAACAGAACAGGTAATATCATTTTTAATGAACAGCTTTTCACTTTCTACAGCTCTGTGTAGAAAGACCCCAGGCTGGTATTCAAACCTGGCACTCTCTTGCTGCAAGGCAACAACTAACAACCATCATGCACCTCTTACTCAGGCCAATCTTGCAGAAAATTACACCACAGTAATATGCATTAATAAAAGCTCACACATATCCTACAGTACAACGGTGTAGCCATGTAGAGCGGAGGGAGTGAAAGAGATGACAGAACAGAAGGTTCGTAGGGAGAAAGCATAAAAGAACTAGCAAAGAGGATAACTTAAACTAACACTGATGCAGGATACCAGTTCCTCTGTCAAATGTGGGTCCACTTTTACAGTAATAGGCTACGAACAACGCTCATATCATGATGCCTGCTCACTTTACTGAGGGCCACCTTCTAAAACATTATACAATCTGCAAACTGCATGTCATGATTGTTGGGTTTACAGGTTTTCTATTACTCTGCTGCACCAGCTACTAATTTTCTTGCCATGTAAAGATATACTGTAGCTTGGAACATAAACAGGAATTGACGTGGTTGATGATGTTGGACTGCAATTATTTTGAACACAGTTGCCTGAATGAACTGAGTCAGCATTAGCACATCAATATGATTTACCAATCAAAGTCTAACAGGATTATTATGCCTCGTTGTGCTGCACGGGAATTAAACATTTGCAGAAATTCCAAAGTCATGAAAGCGAATACATGTGCGTG
Organism: Brachyrhaphis roseni; assembly: GCA_903066815.1. NCBI lineage: Eukaryota > Metazoa > Chordata > Actinopteri > Cyprinodontiformes > Poeciliidae > Brachyrhaphis > Brachyrhaphis roseni. The sequence goes on from CAEFZY010003803.1 coordinate 40,502, forward strand.
CAAAATATAATTCTGACTGAAAATACTCATTACACACAACTGGACTTTACAACCCAGGGAGGAGAAAACAGGAAATGCTTGTTCATGTCTTAAACTGGTTTCCTTTATATAACATTGCTGTTCGTAAATATATCCTCATATGCATCCACTGGAACAAAATGTTCTGGAAATGCATCCTTTTTCCATTGCACCCCTCACTCCTTCGTGCTGTCGCTTCTGACGATGCCGTTGGCAAAGGCAGGGGCTTATTATGGGCCGTTTCAAACCACAGATGCATCAGTAAGCACCTCTCCCCGGAGGAAAGTTTAACTCAGTGAGATGTTCCCCTGAGAGCACTGCAGCCATCGCTGGTTTTGACCATCTTTCCACATGGCTGACGCAGTTCCAGCTGCAGACTCAGCTCCTGGAAGCTGAAAGACAGGCGGCAGATGTCCTGCAGTTGAAGTTCTCATTTGGAAATGACAGCTTTTCAAGCTACACTGGGGCTGATTGAGGTTTATGCAAAACACATAGTGACTAATGTGTTGGATGAGAGAGGAAATAAAATTCCTCTCTCATCCAATTTATTCCGTTCATCGGATAATTGATGGAGCCGGAGAAGAAATGCTACACAAAGTTCCTACTAGTCGGAAATAGAGGAGACTGAGCTGTGCTTTACAGGGTCCTAGTCATAATGACTCAGTGCCAACAAAAGTGATTATGTCCACCTTGCCACATGACAGTATTTGTTTATTGCAATAGAAAGCCAAAGCTGATATCAAACTGAGTTTCCTTCTGATTTAACAACTGCCTCACATCTTGCGTTGTAGCATTAGGCTCCGTATGCTTTGGTATGTGAGCTGACAGCATCCTCAATGCCAGATCATGTGCTTGTACTGCACAACCTTGGATGGTGTTGTCTTATGCAATTGCACCATAAATCCTATGGTTGCAGTCTGCAGTGGAGGCATATTCAGAGCAGCGCTGCCAGTTGCATACTCCCTCAGTCTGCAGACCAAGCACACTGTGTTGTCAGAAGGCTCAAGCTTATAGCAAAGGAATGTGCCGTCAGTGCTTTACAGCTCTGGTGACGCACTCTATTTTTCATCATCGCTGGCGTCACTTGAACAGGAGCACTGCATTAAGTATGACTCCGCCAGGGATGGGAGAAAAGGGCATTCCTCCTGGAAACGTTTCCTAACACGGCTGCCCTCTGAGGATACATGACATTATATCAGTTGAAGGGTAAGGCCTATCGGTGTTTATCTGGAGATTAAATAGTATGGCTTCTCCAAGGAATTGATTACAAAATGCTGTTATGGATAGAAAAACAACCAATGCACTGTGATCAGATCTAAATGCTATTTTAAAAAAAAAAGAAATCATGGTTCTTTTTTGAGCCCAAGTTATACAAAAACTACCAGCAAGTCTAATAAATTTACTAGATATAATTAACCTGCAACATACAAATACAACACAAGTTGAAGCCAAATAATATTTTCTACATCTGCAAAGTGTATAAGAACTAAAGAGGCACCAAAAAAATCAGCTGTTTACTGGTTGGACACTCAAATATCCAACATCTTTAGAATCAGTGAATGCAACAGATAAGCACTCGTTGGCCATGCTGCCAGTGACACTTTTTGTTGTGGATGCTACTTCTGAGGAAAGACTCAATGTTGGCAATTCTAAGGATCGGTAGAATGTTTAGAATGATGACGATTTATGACGATGGTAACAGACATTTTGCTATATAAAAGCGAAATATTCAAGTTTCTATTTTCTAGGACATTTGCCAATATACCTGTTTTATTCCGGCCATCAAGAGCGAGAGAGAGATTTTCAGAAGATAACAGGAAGGCTCAATTAGGTACAAAATTGTTCTGTTTTTATATTTTGCAGATTCAAATTTCTTTCTTTTATGATAATGTTTCTCCACCCTAGTCTCCAGGGCTGACTGCCTTGCTTGTTTTAGGTGTTTGTGTGCTCCCACACAACCGAATAAAAATAAATTCCTGATTACCAGGCTTCTGCAGAACTTAATGGCAAGCTTAAGAAATAATGCAATTATGTGAATCAAATTTGCTGGGGCAGATTCACATCGAAAACATGAAGAACAGTGGTTCTGAAGAACAAAGTTTGAGAGTCACTGTGTATTGGAACATACTGGATAGGTTGGTGTGTTAAGGTAAGAATTTACATCTACATTCTGTGGGGAATGTGAGAAAATCTGACTTTTCAAATTCGACCTGTGCCAGCCACTCTAATCACTGAGATGTCAAAAGCCTTTTAAAAATGTCAACACTTTAATAATTTTGTCTTCGTCTAAAGTAATAGTTAAACTGCTTTACAGTGACAGGTCTTTCACACACATACACACACACCGCCCCACACCCATGTCGCCTCTACCCATAGTCTCAATCATTAAGGAGGGCTAGAATAGTTCCTTGGATCTTGTTCTTTATAGTTATTTATGTAACTGTAAAAGCCAGAGTTAGTTCTTTTTTCTTTACCTTATCTGCATGTTGTTTGTACAGAATTGAAAATGGCTAGCATCTAGCTGTTCTGATCTGCATTTTTGTCTGTCAAAAGAGTGACGTCTTATCTTTAAAAGCTCGAGAAACATCTCTGCTTCTGGCCCTCCAATGAGGTACAATCGGCTTTAGGAATCCAGAGGGCTGCTGAGCTGCCAGCTATGATGAAATGTGATTTTCAACAGAACGTCTGTGCGTCCAACCCCAGTTATTGGCAAGACACTGGCGGTCTTAGTACCCATCCCTCACAAATCTCCTTTGTCCTCTACGAACCAATGTTAAACCAAGTAGTGGATTTGCATCATCTTTGTGAGGTTTGTCCCCTGAACCGGTCACATCACTTTGTACGGCTAAAGCTTTTCTTAGCTTGAACCAGAGACAGAGAAAGAAATCAGTCATTGCAGAAACATATGTCCACCTGCATTTTGTGCAGCTCCAAAGGCATATCAGATTTAGGAATGTAGTAAATTCTTCCTCACATTGTTAAACTAAGAAAATTTGATAATATGAGCTAAATATTAAAGCATGTATGCCTGGTGCACACAAAAAAAGACGCAAGGCAGTGATTTAGGACACTAAAAGAGCAGCAGCAGCAGTTTGCCTACAGAAGGCTAAATGGAGACCAGTGAAGGTCTCACATTCATTAAGGTGACTGATCCCCACCTATCATGCCATGACAGGGTCATTTAATTTTACCCATCAACTTGTACATGCACGTGCAAAATATATGTGCACATGCTTACAGGGATCTATAAGACAGAGCTGATTTGTTATAACAAGATATTTAATTGTCTCTCTGCAGAGGAACATAGTGTAAAAACCTTATTCAGCTGATTGTACTGTGTACAAGGCAACAGAAGTCGGTTTGAAGAATTGTTACACAACTGCCCAACGGTAATAAAACAAATGTGACATTTTGTCAACCTTTTGTCCTCGCTGGATTCCTAGATGGTTTACTTTGGAGGAATTGCAAGCCTTGCAACACACCGACTATGTGTAGGATCCATCCTAAAATAAAATGAAAGACCCAGCTGCATTTTGTACACACACGCACAAGCTGACTTACGAGCTGTGCCACACACAAACACACACGCGCGCGCACACACTGAGATTGTACCAATCACGCACAGGACCACAATCACTCCCACAAAAATACAGCAGAGGCTGAAAGGGACTCATGTGCCCAGTACGAGCTGTCACAGCATCATGCAGAAATGAGTCATGTTTCCCCGAGGCTCTAAAAGCATCTCTCACATGACTCCGCTGTGATCACAGCTATAACGGCAGCTCCGCAAACACAAAACAACACCGAGGTGTCACCATGTTACATGAACACACATGGCATTCATGCATCTTGGTGCTAATGGAGACTGCAATCCAAACAAAAGCACACTGCACCGTACTACCCCTCCCCAGAACACAGACGTTGTTTACAAAGAGCATGGGAAGGGAACAGGAGAGACACAGGAAGGTCTGAGAGCCGTAGGTGACTCAGCATGGACTGTGGAGTGGGCAGACACAGTGTTTTCCTCTGCCACCCACTTGACTACTCTGCCTGTGAATGGGAGCCGCACCAGCACCGCCCAGGCAGGCGAGTCCGTCTACCTGTCCGACCATGTTCACAACAATCAGGCTTTACTCACATGTCGTAGAGCCTGTAGCCCATGGCTGAGCCCGGTCTGCTCGGGTGGGACCCGGGGTCCCGTGTCCTCCGGGGGTCCGTGCTGCTCACCACAGCGCGCCACACGCTTGGCTTGTCCATCCTGTCTTCTGGTGAACGGGACGTGATGGTGGGACGGCGTGTGCACACAGGCTCACTCACTCAGGCTCACTCACTCAGACTCACTCACACTCACTCTCCTTCCCAATCACAAACATGGGCTGCCACAGAGCAATGCGTGCGTGATGTAATGAGGAGCATCCAAGAGGCTGACGGACGGTGGGGAGGTACAGAGGAGTGTGGAGGACCAGCAAGAAAGGAGGAGTGGGGAGGGGATGTGGAGCCCGGGAGCTAAATGAGCCGTGTGGTGTGCAGCCTCTGTTCTAAGGCATGAAGGATGATAGGTAATTCTTCACAGGTAGGAGTGTCAGCAGCGACTGCCACACATAAATAAGTGAAAAGAGGACACAACCTGCTGGGAGGTTCACTGGGATTACTGTGCATCTCAAAGTTACTGGGAAGCATCTGCGGATACGTCTCTGCACCCTCTCATCTACTCTCAGTAGTACAGTCTCAGATGGGGCCATTTGATTGGCTGCAAGGTCTCCATAGAAACAAGAGGATGTGTCAGAGGTAGGGCTCATTATCATGCCTCCTATTTCCCCTCCTTCCCATTTTTTGTTTTCTCTCCCTCTCTTCTCCAATTTCTTTTCTCCTCACACACTGAGCCCCACCACAGCATCCCTCTCTCCACTGGAATCAATGATTTTTCTCTGCAGAGTCCTTAAAAACACATTCTCATTATGATCCAAAAAGCTAGTGATATCTACTGGGTATGCTTTCTTTTATATATTACATTTAGGGGGAAACATAAATCAAATAAAGTATGCACCGAAAAATCGACTAGGGACCGGGGCGATCAGCTTTGACCAAGAGAAATGACCAAAAAATCTGTTTCCAGTCAGTGAACACGCAATACAAATGCACCACCATATAATAACAAGAAAAATACTACTTAGAGTGGAGGTTGTTGGAAAGGTAAATCTAATTTTAGAAATAAGAAAACACAAAGTGAGCTATTTTAAGCATATTGAGCTGTTAAAAATAAAGTCAGGAGAAGCACAAAACCTGTTGTAAGCTAAATTCAACACAAATAATAATACATTTTTAGTTTGGTTGTTTATTTCTTTGGGATAATCATTCCTGGCAATTCAGGTCAATTGAAAAGTTTGTTATTAATCCCAGATATTGTTATAACTCCAAGATTCTTCAAAGAGTTTTTATAGACGTTGTTGGCTGTGGGCAGAAAGAATCTGCTGTAGCAGTCCGTATTACAGCGAATCTGAAGAAGCCTCCAACTTAAGATATTATTTTGTTGATATCAGCAGTCTGAAGAAGAGGATGATCAGTGAGCTGCATAATGTTCATCATTTTATGAAGAATCCTTTTGATTTTTGATTGGTAACAACAAAACATGAAAAGCACTTGAACTCAGAATTAAGAGAAGGATTTATTACCTCTCAATATGAAAAGATAACCGATTTGAAAAACATTGGCTCAATGTGGAGAACTAAACAACTGAATCTCTAGGATGAGCAATAGCTTTTCATGGTGATGTTTTTCACTGCTCATCTCACCTTTTGATAATTATTACTATTATTTATTTATTTTTTTTTTAACTTCAATTTTAAACATCACACAACATTCTAGTTAGTCTCCAAAAGTAGTTCTTTCCTCTGGCTCGGGTCAGAGCTGAGAGTTAAGAATCTATTTTGAGGCAGAGTTTAGTGGAAATTAAAAGAACCGGTGCCAAGTCAGCGCTAACTTCCATTAAGCACTGCTGCTGATTGGATGGAAATAAAAACTCGTGAGAGAAATCATTATTGGATAAAACCGCTATCAGCAGACCAAAATGTTTCAATCTTGGTAGTTGGAGCTCAACCACAAAAATCTCCGACCGGCACTAGAAACTGAGTAAAAACTTACGTATTTAAATATTTTACAAATCAATTGCTGCTAACATCTCTGAGCTTTATAATGCCAGGCATGCCCAGAGATGTATGACTTGCGCAGAGGTTGCATCATGAAACCAGAAAAGATGTCTAATAAGTTCTGCTAGGGTACCACCAAAGGACATTTTATTTCAGTTCTTTGATTATGAACTAAAAAAAATGACATTTTGGCTGCAAAATGAGTCAGAACTGATGCTGTAAAATACATACAGCAGCCACATTGTGCTGTGCTTCTGCTAAATAATGCAGACGATAATGTTGTTCAAGCTCTCACCAGGTAACAGCAACTAAAGCAGGACTGTTGTCAGGGATGGGAGAGTGAAAAGAAAAACAGACAACTACTTGCACACGCACACCTACGCACGCACACCCCCACACACAAGTTTGTATTTCTACTCATATTAGGGCTTTATTTTGACTGATTAATTTCAGTATGGAAGTCTGTAACTCTAACCCCCCATAGTATATTTCTAAATATAAAAGTGTCTGCAGCATTAGGACCAGGCCTTAGTTCCTGTAAGGCATATTTGTCTTCAGAAGGTTAATGAAAATACAAGAAAAGTTCATAAAAAGAAAACAAAGAAACACACACCTACACACAATCATGGAGCAGAAATCCCAGGCTGATGGCCTCCAGTCTCCAGAGTGGTACGCTTGATGCAGTGCTGTTGATATCTTGATCTTTAAGGTCAAAGAGAATAATAACATCAGACCTCTGTCTTTTTTGTTAATGAACCTGTCTGGCGTAGTAATGGTGTATGCACATCATCTAATCGTGATTACATCCACTGTGTAATTGCTTCAGTCTGTAATCATCAAGCATGAGAGCTCTTTCCGCCGTCAGACATACTGATCATGAAGTGCTGCGTGAGACTGTGCATGCGATAGGACACCCTGTGTGATGTGTGAACAAGCACAGCGCTACACTACATTTGAAACAAGCTCTACCTTTTATTTCACTCGATATTCTGAATGCTGGGGCCTCCGACTTACAGAGCTTTGCACTTTGAACCGCTTAACTCTTGTAATGCAGCTCTTCTCATGTCACTTCTAGACAGTTAATTTGTGGGAATTTCCTCTAAATGTCAAGTACAATTCCACCAAACCTTGACATGTAACTTCACTTCCAGGCCAATTTGCGTGCCCTCACTGCTGCACAATGTGTGTACTACGTGCTGGTGTGTGTGAACAATGGCTTCTTACAGGAGTGGAGAGGAAAGTTCAACTCTACAACTGAAAGTCATGTCTTTAAGATCCAGCTAAGACAGAATATAGGACCTATGAGACACACATCTTTCCCTGTATGCCAATAGCTAATTGAAATACAAGGATACAGCTCTAAGGGAATCATTTAGTTGGTATCAAAATACTATTTTATGTCTGTCAACGTGTGTTCACCGAGGTTTGGTTTAATTCAACAAAAGAAGAAGGAACAGTGTGACGCAGTCTTTGCGGAAGATCGCACAGAAAAACCCAATTTAAAACTTATTTCAATAATTGTTATACAAATCTATTTTTTGAGACACAGTGATATATTTCAAACTTTTTTGAGTTAATTTTGGTAATTATAGCTTTTAGCTAACAGTAAATTACAAAAAAAGTACATTGTCATGTTATGGCCATGTGGTGGCCTTACACTCAAGGAGACTATCAAGATCTGCTGGCTTGAAAATTGTCCAACAGATTGGAGGGTAAGCTACAAAAGGGCACACTGTAAAAAGCTTACCATTTAACCTGGTGCTGCATCTACATATATTAATGAATAGTTGCTTGGTAGGAAGAAGTACTGTTGAAAAATTTGTACCCGCTACAAATATAACTGCTGCTTTGAGGGAACTGTGCAGCAAAGTCCATCAGAGTTTGTTGTACAATCCTTTTCACACTGACATATCCAGGGGCTGCAATTGTCACATTTCTTCTGCTATGTCCATAATGAACCAGAGACAATGTCAGAAGTGTCTTACCTGGGTGGATGAGGAAAAAGACTGGACTGTTGCTCAGAAATCTAAATTTTCAGGCAAATTTTGCATTTCTTTTAGAAATGACAACCCAAATATCTGGTGGTAGAGCTGAGAGGTATGGAGTCCAAGCTGCTTGGGGTCCAATGTGAGATTTTTTTGTGCTCAGTGATGATTTGAAGAGCCATGTTATTTCCTGATGTTGGTCCAGTGTGCTGTATCAAGTCCAAAGCCGGTACAGCCGTCTACCAGGAAATTTTAGAGCACCTCATGCTTCCCTCTGCTGACGAGCTTTATGGAAATGCTGATTTCATTTTCCAGTGGGATTTGGCACCTGCTCACACTGTAGTACGAAGCGACCCCTAGACAGCTCCAAACTACTCCACGGTCGATATATAATCTCCCTTGGCATTGGATCCCTCAGAGGCCTGAATGTAAACTTAAACTGCAAATGTACAAAAAGTTAAAGGGACCCTTTAAAAAACTGACAGAGGGTCCAACTTCTTGGAAGCTGCTTTGTGGTCTTTTAGATGTACAAATACTGCACATGTTGGTGTTCTTCTCCCAACCTCCCCGCTGTCCTCTCTCACCATATGGCCCCTTTTTGATCCAGCTGGCCTTGGTGAACAGTTTGATGTGAGCTGCTTAACTCTAGCTGCAGGATTCTGTTCAGGACTGCACAGACGGCGTGCACTCCAAATCACAAACCCACGGCATGCACAGCTTACTCATACAATACAAAAACCTCCCTAATTATCTGAATTATTAGTATATTCCCAATTTCCATAGTTTATTTGTGCAGTTTGAAGTATTTATTTCTCACAGTGGTCTGAAGTTTTCCTAAAAAATTTAAATATCTTTTGAAATCCTAAGTAATTTTAAACTGAAGAAATAACAGAAAATGTTATAATTCCTAAGCGTCAAAAGAAACTTTAAAAATGTGCGGTCAGATTGTTTTGTAGCATATCAGCCAAGGAGAACTTGGCGATCAAAGAGCTTGGTCCTGCTAAGCTGACCTGTCAGCTTCTGAATGAGAACATTAGAACCTGACTGATAAAGAAAAATCTGTGCTTCAAAGAATTAAAGCTGCTAGAGAAATAAGAGGAAAGGAAGCAAAGTACTAACCGTGGTTCATGATTTTCATAAATATGTTGCTATTGCTGATTTTTTCCCTCTACTTGATCAGAAAACAAGGTGAGCTATAAATTGACAAAATCATTTTTGTTTGAAGTATGTCTTGTAAATCCAAAATGTTTAGCTAATAAATAATTGCATCAAATCTGTGATCTTCTTTTTTTTTTTTTTTTTTTAGCAAAGTAAAAGAAACCAAATGCAAAAGAGATTGTTTTTTTTTCCAAGAAGCCATATGACAGATTTTGTGAACAAAAGTTGGAGTGAGTGGATTTTGATTTTCTCCAGCATTTGTGTCCTTCTTGACCTCCTTCATGTAGAGCAGTAGCTGCTCAGTGAGCAGAGCCTGGTAGGAACTGAACCCAATCATGAGACGACATTCATCACAACAGTACATCTCTCTCTCTTTCTCCACTAATTTCATGAGATCATATGAAAGCACTTGATGAAAATGGTAAAAACTAAAACCTGCACACACCAATATTTACTTTTATCCTTGCTCCCTTCCCTTATTACAAAACTTCTTCACACAAATGGATTCTCCGTTCCCTTTTAATACAATAATACAATCATTTCAGAATAGCTAAACATTATGCTTTTTTTATTACATTTTTTGAAGTATTAGTCAAATTTTTAGCTTCCATTTATTTAAAAGCATTGTAAAAACGGAGTAACTTATTCAGATTTCCTGACATTTATGACCAGTCAATATTTTATGGTCATAAGAAGCACTGATGAGTTGTAAAACTGAGGATGCTCATATCAGATTAATAAAAAAGCAGAGAAAAAGGAGTGAGACACCAGACGGCCTTATTAGATCTTTAACAACGGTGACTCATGTCCTCGCACTTGAGCTGAGACAATTAACCTTTGAGTCAAGCCTACAAGGATTAAAAACTGCAAACTCTGACAATGGCTTATAAACCATCTAAGCATATTTTTATGCAAAGAAGTTTAAATTGTTTTTTTTTTTTCCCCCTGCCATTTAAACAACTGCAAGGCCTTAAAACGTATGCAAACCTCAAGGTCTATTATTAGGATGTGATGCGATGATCAACATGAGGTTGTGCATATTTCTGAAGTAGAAGGAAAATTACCATTTTTAGGGAGGCTTATAATAAAAAGCAAGAAAGGTCATTATGGAACACACCTGACAGGTCAAGGATAAGATCGGGATGTTATTTCACTTTCAATCAGTACATCAACCCAAACATACAGTAAAAGCAGCAATATTGGAAATCTGTGGTTGATTCATAATATTGGAAATATCCTTTGAAAACTGATGTTGACAGACATTCTTTATCCAACCTGACTAAGACTAAACTAATTTACAAAGAACAGGCAACAATATCAGTCTCTAAAGCAAAAAACTGGAATTACAGTGAAAAGTTGATTTTTACAAAGTCTTGACTCAGAAGAGAGAGATATAAAAACACTACACACTTTTCGGATTTTATTTGTAGAAAAAGTTAAAAAGCATGCATCTTTTCCTTCCTCCTCCAAATTATGCCCCATTTTAATCTAAAACTATGATTAAATGAAGTTGAGTTTGTGATTTTTAAATTCAACTGAATATTAGAGCTTTTGAAGGCACTATTGTCAAATTTATTTCATTGCATTTTTATCTAAAAAAAAAAACCCAAACAAACTACACTTTATAATACATGTAGTCAGTAATCAGGCAATACCAACAGCGTGTTCATTTCCCAAAATGATAAGCAAACCATCCAAGGTTTCTTACCCTTTGCTCGCCTAGTTTAGTGATATTGGGAGTTGATCTGGCTGACATAAACACAGATAACACAAGTACTGAAGGTCAGAAACATCATGTTTTGTGTTTGCCCTCTAACAGACTGATTCACCACTTTGTAACAACAGACCTTCAACCTGTCTTTGCCTTTATTTTGTGTCTGAACCCAAGGAAGCGCTGATATGCACACACTTACGTGGGAGCCACAGTGCTTAAGAAAAATCTTCTAACAGTGAAAACCAAACAGAGAGATTTTTTTTGTTGTTTTCTAAGACATGCAGCTCTACAGAGATTTGGCTTTCTCTCATGAGGCTTCCTCCTAATTCAAACATCTTCAAAACACAGAGGTGGCGAGAGCTAATCATTTCCTGGGTGATAGATGCTACAAACCACAAGATGGCAGTGCATGATCTACTCTGCCTGAGGAAGCCTGACCCTCTATCTCTCTCTCTCTCTCATCACAAGATTAGACTACAGTTACATATATGTGGCCTCAAACATTTTAACTGCAGTTACATGCAAAAAAAATAAAAATATAACAACCTATCGCCACTTTCGTTATTTCAGCTTTGATGCGTTTGGTTATCAGCAACTTCCTCTGATTAAAACACACCCATAAAGTTTTTTTGTTCCATATAAATATTTTTCCAACCTCCCCAGTAACAGCGTTTAGATAAGAGACCTCTCCGCCCTGCTCTGGGCATGAGAGACGAGAGGTTTAGTTCCCCTGCTGTTTTCCATGTTACGGCTCTGCACGGCCTCTCTGCGCCTCACTGGCAGAGGGCTCTGCCGCTGTGCAAAGGCTCCTTCTGTTCCCTGCTTGGCCTCAAGCCTGAGAAGATCAGAAGTAGAAGACAGACGAGCTTTTCATTGGCAGGCCAAACAAAGCACTGTCTCTCTCTGTCTGAATGTGACACAGAGACAAGAGCGTGACCCCCCCAGCCAGCAGCTGAGTCTCTTTGCTGCCATCACAAAGATTTAGACTTCAGTAGAAAAACTGATATCAGTAGATGAACTGATAGCTGTAATAAGCTGCTCACCACCTCACACGCACAAGTGTACACACATACTATTTTTAAATGCATAAAATATTAGGAAAAAAAAATCAGATGGCATCAAAAAGCATCCTTTTGTTGATTATTTGCTTACTGAGAGTTTTTTGCTTTCTATTTAGTTTTATTGTAATGAACAGAAAATAAAATTTTGATTCCCAAATACTTGGTCTGTTAATCACTGAACAAAGCCCATGTTAAGAGGTCAGCTTTTCAACATTGGTAAGTAATTATGGAATACCTCTTATGCATTTTAGTCAAATTAATAACACTGAAATTATTTGTTTCAGTTTAAATGACCAGGTAATATAAATTCACTACCACATCTATTAAATGAAAACTTATTTTCTTTTCTCCTTCAGCCTCTCCTGTAGTATTTTCACATTTTACTTTGAGATTTGTACACATTTTTACATGCGGTATCATCAGACTTTCACAGGCAATTCCCAGTTAAGTTTTATTTCTTTTAATCCAAGTTAAAATTAATTCTCAAGTCTCTTATTAAATACATATTTCTCCTTTCATGCCATTTCACAGCTTAAGTCTAAGTCAAGTCTTGAGTCATGGGGACTGTCATAGTCAGGTCTGGAATCTTTGTTTTTGTGAATAAAATGTGACTTGGGTCATTATGTCAATTCAGCTGCTCTGGTGTAACATCTTAAGATGCTCATCAGAAATTAAAATCCAAAATATTATCATGACAAAGTCTAATAGTGCTCTAAAATGTGAGAAGAGCTAAAAACAGGACTTACAAATAGATAAAAGCACTAAATCGGTTGTTGATTTACTTGATTTAGTGGAGATGCTTGTAGGTTCCACCAGTAATGTGGGATACAAGTACATGTCGCTGGTATTCTGTATTCTGGGGAGCTATAGCTGAAAAGTTTGATAAACACTAATCTAGAGCATAACTATCTGAATCAATTGTTTGTTTTTATTGTTCACCTTCATCTAAAGATACAACACAAATTCAAACACACACCGATATATATCCAGGTCAAGCCTCTTGTCAATAAGTTGTTGCACATGTTCAGAATCCTTGAAAAATCAGTTGAGATCGGTCGTGAGTGCTCTCCGATCTTAAGGAAACTAGAGAAAAGTGTGACACACCTTGCTCTATTAGCTGATCTGTGTGACGCTCTCTTTACATGTGCTCGATCTGAGCACCTTTGGAACAGCAAATTTCTATTATCAGACCGGCAGACAGATCTGATACGCTTTGAGGCTCTTTTGCCTAATATCACTGGTGCGTGGAGCTGATGAAAGGATAAGCTGTGAGGGAGTTGCAGTATCGCTAATCTATCACTCGATCTAATTATCCAACCGAAGTGGCACAGGGTAATATGGTGGCAGTAAAGCTGGGAGAGAGAAAAAAGCATGACACGTCGTTGCTATAGTGTGAAACATCTGTTTCATGTTGTTTCACTCTGAGGCTTTCTGAATCACATTAACATCACATGAACATAACACACACCTATCTGGGTACTTACTGCTGAACCAATATAATTGCTGTGGACTTGCAACCCTTTCTTAACCTCGAATGAAACACAAACTCCCACCTTTGTGATTGATTCTGATTTTATAATCAAATTGCTTGATTATGCATGCAGTTTTTAGATTGAAAAGTTTTCTTTTCCACCCCATCAGCTAAAAGAGAAATTGAAATTAATATTTTACAAGAGCAGTTGTCTTGATAATGACATTGCAATTCAGAGACGGCTTGCTGCCTGATATCTGATTTGGGGGGTTTGGAGGCAACGCAGATAGCAGGCTGTGTGCTCGCTGAAACCATAATAGTGTGTAAAAGGACAAATTGGTTATTATGACTGAAGGTAATCACGTACTTTTATGCTGACAGCTTTCGCCTTTAAACCAGATGGAACAGAACAAACTGAAATACAGTTTATAAATAGAAACATGTTAGGAAACATCGTTTTAAGGGTTTTTATGAATAGGCGGAAGTGTAAATCAAAATAATTTCAACAGTTCCCATGAAACATCCATACTGTGTATTCATTAGATTCCAGAATATTAAATGTTTTAGTTATTTATTACTGTTTTTACCACATTTTTATTCATGTGTTCTGCTATTGTTCAGTGCACCAAGTTTTGTTGTCCTCGTTCAGCGACAATAAAGACATTTATTCACTGATACAAATGGAAAGTGGAGATAAAAAGCAAACACAGCCCCATTAAAACAGATTTTGTGATATCATATATTAATAATATGTTAAATAATTTCAAAACATTTTCCAGTAAAATGTGACATGATTATACTACATACAATTCAAGTGAAACAACAAAAATAGCATAAGTAGAAAGATATGAGCAGAAAAGCGGCAAAGATCTGGTTTGCTTAAATGTGAAACCTTTAACACTGTTTTGATGCAGTCAGTGAATCAAAACAGTGATTTACTGACTGAATCAGTGATTCAGTCAGTGATTCCTGTCATCAATCTCACTGAACATTTAAGTTCAAAATTAAGTTCAGCAGTCCTAGTTGAATTTTACTAACTTGTGCTCTTTTACATGCTTTTTCTAAAGCTACAGTTTGCAGGCATGCTAAAAAGTACCAACAATTACATCATTGTGCAATGGTATCAGGCAGCAGATCTGGCACCGAAACAGTACAGCATTTTTATTTTTTTATTGAAATCAAAGTTGGAAATGAGTTAAATCTGAAGCACATAAAAGGGTAATCAATATAGCTGATTCCTGTCTACCTTTCACTGCATCAAAATCCCTAAAAATATTATGGCATGGCATAGCTGCATAGAGGCAAAATAGTGTGCATACACACCACACACTCTGTGCATGGCTTCATGTCCCAGCAGAAGATAATGCCGATAGGATCATCAGTAGGACTGAGTGAAGTGAAAGGCACACTGCAAAAACGTTCTCCCATCTGACTTTCGGTCAAAGAAACTCATTCTAAGCCGAAAGGAAAAACCATGCACTCCTTGATCAGAAGCATGCATTTCTTCAGATCCAGCCTCAGAGTACCAAACTGAGCCTGTAATTAACTGTTGGGGAATATGGTGACGAAACAGAAGCTGGGAACCTCAAAGACAGCGTTCCCAGGAGTTCAGACTCATTACGGAAGTGGGCCTTTGGTTCTATAGGCCTATTAAATAATCGTGAAGTTGTGATTTCCCATCTGGTGGCATCAAAATTTTACAATACAAACAGCAGTAAATAAAAAGCCCAATGAAGATGGATTCCCTACAGCTGGTAGAATGTTATGTTCAGCAGAAGCCATTTTCTTTATTCCTTTTTTTTGGCCCAGTAGTATTTCATCCCCACAATGACTGCTCATTTATTTACCAAACACTGTCTGCTGCCACATACAATAAATGTTTATTGTGCTGTTAAGCCTGTCTCAAAATGACTTCAGTTATAGTCATCCCTCACAAAGGGGAAACTCTGCGGTGAGATAGTTACAATTAATGCCACAATGCGGGGTTCATGAACCTACACATGGGAAGACGTTTCCACTTCCGCAGCGTGTCATTTTCCACCGTGTTCAGCTCTGCGACACGCTCTTATGAGCTGCCTTTCTGCCTCAAGCAGTCAGCAAATAACAGGGCAGCTTCTTCAACAGCAGAGGCAACGTCTCCGCGATTCTACATCGACAGGCTCTGATTCTGCAGTGCTATTATTTAAAAGGCCTGGAGATAATCACAGGTTCTGTCCTGAAATGGACATTCACTGTAATGAAGAGCATAATGGTTATGAGATATTTATGCGGCTCATTCTAATGATCACCAACTAATTAGGAGGTGTAACCTAAATATGTGCCGAAAGTCTAGTGAGCCTAAAATGTTTTGGGAGTGTTCAAGAGATGACACTTTAAATGGCCCTGAGGGTTTATAGATTTAGTCAAAACAAACTGTTATGCATGCCAAATGTAGTCTGAGTTTACGACAACGTTAGTCATTCCTGCACCGTTTATCATTTGGGAAAGGTTTCTCTTAGATGAGCAAAATTGAAAATCTTATTTTGTTCATTTTGAAAACCAGGCTATGAATGTAATGACTTGGTGTTCAAGTAAAGCGTCAAATTTTTTGTTGCTCCTGTTTCTTTTATTGTAATGTTACACATTGCTTCATGGAAAGGAAGTCTTAAATCTCCATATTGATTTTGACTGATAGACATATGAACATAAATATAACTTACTGTAGTTTAACCCTTTTAAAGGCCTTTGGCCGCAACACAGAGAGGAGTATAAATACGTGCTGCCAAGCCTACAATCTATATCTATAAACCCAATCAGATTTTTCATGACTGACGACACAGAATGAGCGACGAGGAGAGTCAGAGAAAGTGGCAGAACTTAGACCTGCCAGGGGTTTTTTCGACTGAGAGGAAGAAGGAGAAAAATCTAAAGTAAAGGGGGAGAAAAGGGGAATCAAAAGTGTAGCGTGAAGTCAGGAAAAAGGGGAAGCACAGCAAGCATCTTGGGTATTTAAAAGCCTTCATTCAGCCTTGAGCTGGACTTGATGGGTGCAGAGAGGCAGGGAGGTTTTAACTCTACACAGGACTGAACTAGAAGGCAGCTGCGGGCAATGAATGCAGCAGCTACTTCACAGGCAGTACACCAATCAGCTCAAACTTTTTTTTTTCTCTTGGATTTAATGATGACAAGGAAGTGCCTTGGACAGGAAGGTTGTTTCCTCCTTAATTGAGTTCATCTGTACTTCTGTAAGATTAGGAGATATATTCTATAAAAACCTCGTTCTCTTCATGTAAACCCTACAGCACAAAGCTATCCTCCTGTCTAACATTGCTTTTTGACATCTACTCTTCCTGACCACTCCACTTTTACAGTCTCAGTCCGACATAAACACACTTCCTGCGTTTACCTCTCAATGCCACAAAGCACTCAGCAGACACTGGAGAACACGACGACCATGGAGCCAAGAGGAAAACAAAAAAAACAGCCAAACATTTGTAGAACAAAAGCTGCAGGTGTGAAAAATGTTGCAGATTGTCATCACACAGAAGGACATATTAAAATATTATTAATAGGTGAAAGAAAATACAAGCTTTGGACTGGAGTCAGGCTAGTTTAGGACAACACTCTCCCTTGGGCTCTCATTATAATATTTTTGTGTAGATTTTCTGACTTTTGTTGAGATTAAGTTTTGCACAGCCTGGTATCCTCAGGAAGCCATTTTAACTGTATTAGCTTATTGGCCGGTGAGACATTTATTAAGCTAATGGGAACTAAAATATAACAATTAAAACTCACATTCAGGTAATCACCACTTTTATTCAGTTTATTCCATATTTACTCTTTTAATATTCAGGGGTTTTTTTAGTGTATTTCTCCCTCTTCCACTGTGGCCTGCTGGCTCAGGATTACTGTCGGCTTCTGACTGATGCGCTATGAGAAACGCACACGAAAACAACAGAGAAAGGACATTAAACACATCGAGGAACAGGTCTATAAATTTGACAAGGACGCTATGACAGAGATCAGGTAATTTAGTGCATGTGGTCAAGTTCAGAAATGCTAATTTAGCAGAAGCATTATAGTGCATGTTTCATGTACCTGTGCTGATCATTACATCAGCTCAAACATGTTGCTGTCCAGGGTGCTAAACCCAGAGGAAAACATGTGGATGATAAAGACAGATTGTGGAAAAATAAATAGTCATAAATTCCTTTCTCTCTGTGCTACAACTCTGTGAAAAGTTATAGAAGAAACTTAAATACTAGGCATATTAAAATTAAATATTCCCCACTGAACAAATGTACTAAAAGGATGGAATTTTCTATATTTATAAGTTTGAGATCATGCTAGTGCAATCCTGATACCAATGAGCCAATAAATATGGCCAGTGTTACATTTCACTGTAGATTACTAAGAGTTAGTTGCCCACTACAAATAGTTTCCTCACTGATTGCAAATAATTTCAAAAAGTCTTAAAAAAAAATTTTGTTGTTAAAATAAATAAATAAAAATCCCCAAGTATTCCCAAATCCCTATATAGGCTCAAGCCTATAATGAATAAATAGTACAGCAGTAATATCTGAAATAGTTGAAAGATGATTGTTTTTCTTTCAACTGAATAAAGGAAAAATCTCCCAGCAGTCTCTTAACGCTGCTTGTATATCACCATCACTTGACAATAGTCACCAAAGCTGGAGTAAATTTGACTTATTTATCAAGATTATGTCTCCTGAGAAAATTGTCAACGTATTCCTATCACAAGCTCACTTCTGTTCTTCCTCTGAACCTCTGCTTCTTCTTATTATTATTATTTGAAGATCTGTCATGCTGTCTCTGGATGATCACTGGAATTTATTTTTCTGAAAGTTTTACTTACTTTCTTGTTGAAGTTACTAACAGTTTAGGAGGATTTCTTTTCTCTACAGCAAACCCCAACAAGAAAGGTTTCAATAATAGTGGTCAGTTGATCATTTGTTCTTTAAAGTGAAACAATAAATCATTGCTCCAATCTTAAATAGTGGTTGTAACTGTTGCTTGTTGCAGTGAGGTGCTCACTTGTGGAACTGTTAGCAAATTTGCACACAGAATCATAACATGCATTGATTCATATACATTTCGGCACAGGAAGTAAGTCATCACATCTAAGCCTTTAGAGCGCTTGTTAAGTCCCTTACACATGCAGATCAAATGTGTCTTATGCATGTAATTGTTTAAAGCAAGAGAAGCGATTGAGCAACAGAAAAAGAAAACCAGCAGGGTGAGACACAAGGAGTGCAAACATGTACGGAGATGGAAGGAGAGGAATACAACAGCAGTCCTGATTCAAGAATATCCCTGGAGTATTTTTTCACTATTACAGTAAGGCAGTCGTTCTGCTTGCTTTGAATCTGACTGCTCGTCTCCAGAGATTGCTCCAACTCCAGCTCTGAGCACGTCTCTGTGTGTAGCATGGCTCGAACGTCAAGATTCATATATTAATTTCCAATATCTTCTCAAGCTCAGAACTCAGAGGCTAAAGTAAACAGTGGAGCTATTAAAATATTAGAGTTCTGAAAACATAAGCATACAACGCCTTGCAAAACTATTAATACCCCTTTAACTTCTGCACATTTTTTCATGCTTCCATATTAGCTAGCTTAAATGGTGTATAATTGTGAAGTGGGAGTAAAATCAATCAAACAATCAAGTTTATTTGTATAGCACATTTCAGCAACAAGGCAGTTCAAAGTGCTTTACATCATGAAAACATAAAAATATTGTAAAGATTGTGAAATCAGTCATACACATCACAAATGACAGAGTTTTCAACTTTTTTTACAACTATAAATCTAAAATGTTGGCACTATCACTTATTCCCCAAACCAAAACCGTATTTTACTGCAATTTGGGAATGTCTACAACATTTGGCAAAAATGTATGCCCATTTATCTTTGCAAATAAGCTCAATATTTATAGCTGGGTTTTGACTAGATCATTTCTGCTTTGATCTAAACCATTCCATTGTTGCTCTGACTGTGTATTCAAGCTGGAAGAAAACTTCTGCCCCGGTCTCAAGTCTTTTGCTGCTTTTAACACAATTCTTCCCAGGGTTACCCTGTGTTTAGCTCTATCCATCTTCCAAACCATTTCGACCAAAGATATGCTGTGTTCAGAATGATGTGCGGTTTTAGTTTTCAGACTTTTATTTGTGAATTTAAAAAAAAACTAAAAAACATGGGTAATTTACTTTCCCCTTCACAATTAGCCATTACCTTGCGATGTTCTATCACACACAAGCTCAATAAGATTCCAAAGTTTTGCAGCATCAATGTGAAAAATCTGAAAGAAGTTAAGTTTTGAACGTTACTGTAAGTGACTGGGCAACAACAAGTCAACACAGGTCAGACTTCCCCTTTTCCAAACAACACAAATTTGTAATGAATAATTCGGTTCTCCGAATTCTTTGGATAATAGTTTTTTCCTCAGCATGTTCTATTATGCAACACACATACACCTAAACCAAGAGAGGCAATGAGCATGCTGCCAGGCATAGCACCGCATATCAGAAGTGGCAAAGTAATTAATATTTCACCCACTCATTTCACATTAACACCACACAAACACAGTCAGAAAAGACAGTCGCAAGAATCAGTCACTCATCAGGAGTCTCACACAGCCGCAGAGCTTCAGCGGAAAATGATTACACAATATCTTTCCTCATTTTGCTTCAAACACAATGTGAAAAATGCTGTTTTCCAGTGACTCCATGGTCAACATTACATTCCACATCAATGCAACATCCTGAGTTCAAATCTGGTGTATGACCTTTGTCACGTTGTGGTGAGAGAGCTTCCACTATCGAAGGAAATCATCCCTCAAAAATAATTCATAACAAGACAGTCGTGATGGAGGCCTCAGCATTTGCTTTCAATCCATTTCGTGCAGCTATTCATTTTTTAAACTTTCCTTCAGCCATGGACAATGTGTTTGTGTTTTCCAAAGCATGCATTCAGCAAGCTGCCCACTCATATTCATTGTTACACTTCAAACTGGCCTGAAATGTTTGACACGATAAACAACTGAACAATGAGCTTCACAGTGTCACGGATTCTTGACACAGAAAATACAGAAAGAATGGAAAGACTGACACAAATTACCTTTTCTGGCCAGAGAAACCTGAAACGAAACGTTGGTGTTGGTTGATGTACGAATCCCTGAAGGAAATCCATTTGGAAAACAGGATGGATTGTTTGTGAATTAGATGAATGATCAGCCTGTACTGAATCTTTTTTCTGAGAACACTTCACATCTAATCCTGATACACAGTTTGTTGCACATTTGTTTCAATGTGTAGAACTACAGAAATACTCCCCCATCTTATCAGCAGTGTTATCTTTACTCAGCTGCTGATATTAGAACCAATGCATATGCAATCACTAAGTTACCACTGACTTTTAAATTTACAGTGACAGAGAGACTGTACTGACTGGCGCACCTTTCTGCATCTTGTCACCTTCTCTGTATGCTGCCCACAAACAGCTGCTGAGTAGAAAAGAGCTCCTAGAGAGCATCTGAAACATTAAATTATAAGATGCTGAAAGCAAATCGCTAAGCTATGGAAGAATGAGAGCAACCTTTTCTGCAAGTTGTGTCTTCACTTTATTAACTGAAACCACACTAAAATATTTTATAAAAAGAATGACCAAGTCATATAAAATAAAAAAAAAGATTTAACATGCTAACATTAACCTTGCAAACTTGATTATGATTATGACCACAAACTTCATTGTCAGCTGGAGCAAAATGTGACTTTCTACTCTATACACTGACTCAGGAACACTTTTACAAATTGATGATAAAACCACATTTTAGACACCTTAATAGCCATAAATAGCAAATGTTATAGCAAAATACAGCGATCAACACATAACACAGAAATGCCTGAAGCAGCAGCACATCACGTGTTACATCAATACAATAATAGGCCAATATTTTTTTAATTGCAATACATATGCTAGGTTACAAGAAAAGCATTTCAGTTAACATGTCCGACAATTTAAAGTTTTTCATTGGACAGTAATAAATTACGTTGGTTATGTCTGACTGTCCGACATGTTTTCACAAACAATTCTGATAATCTATGCAGCTGGCTCCACCACAAGCTGACTCCGCCATGAACTGAATAACCAACTTGAAACACAAAAATGTAAATATAACTGATGAGATGAAAAGAAACGAGCTAATGTGCAAGGCCAGAAAACTGCAGCAACAAAGAATTCAAACCAGACCAAATCCAGAAAAAAAAACTGTTTATACCAGCAGAAATATCACATCATGGAGTCCCTTTGCAAAGCTCCCTCTCATCAGAATTTAACCTAACAAGAATTCTGATTCATTTTTGTGAACCGCTGTACCCTTAACCCTCTCCAGGCAGATGTTGCAGATTTGCAACAGCTTCCCAGAATTAATTGCATGTGAAAAAAAAAAAAAAAAAGTCTGAATTGCATATTACTACCCCATATGATCATTTTCTCCAAATATCAGATTTTTCCTGCAAATACAACTTAATTTGAGCCTGAGAGGGTTAATGCTAAGCTTTTTTTGGGCCAGACTATGTTGACTGTCAGAATACCTGAAACTCCCAGTCGACTGTATAGAAAGCAAAAAGGATTATCATGTTCTCCAGTCACAAAATCATAGCTTTTAGCATGGTATGATGAGGTTCCATTACTCTTTTGATAAGAAAAACTAGCTTCTTTATCATGTACCACAACTCTTAGCTCCAAATAATACTGCAGTTTTTAGAGAATCAATCCAGCAAGGACAAAGAAACAGATTTTCATGGAGGCACACAGCATTCAGCCATTATCAGTTAGCAATCAGCTGATTGTAATTGTGTCAGGATAATCCTGCTGTACAGTAAACAAAGCTTCTCAGCTGCTTACAGTCATCATAATCCATTTAACCTAATAGCCTTTAGCTGTTTTTAAAAATGACTCACTAAGCAACAATCAAGCCAAGATGAGAGGAGTGGATAAATAAGTGAATTAATCAGTGACGTTTTTGCAATTTAACAAAGTCTGAAAACTACTTGCAAATGTTTCTCATCAGACACTGAACTGTTTTTTTTTTTTATAGAGCTTCATTTTTTTAAACCGTGAAGAATGATTTATTTTTGTGCTGCACATGAGCCAAAAGTGGGCTATGGATTAAGCGCATATTTCTTTTTAATGATGAAGCACAAAGCACTAGGAGGCAGCTCTGAAACTCTCACAAGTCTTTTGAAGCTCCCACTAGTCAGTCCCACAGATTTGACAGACTGCTCCCTTTTTCTCCTTGCTTGCCGAGAAGGTTTCTGGAGGTCTGAGCTCAGTGCAGGCTAATGGCTCAGCAACACTGAAGGCTCATTTAAGATGAGATCATATTTCATTAAGGCTGAACCTGATTATCTCCTCCTATAGTGCACTTGGTCACAAAAAGATGAGCGTACACATCAGGAGAACAAAACAGAGGCTCCCAGACCTGCATTCATGAAACGCTGATGACTGGAGAACAGCTGCAAAGCCTCCAACATTAGGACACGGCAAAGTTTGAAGCTGTCAAGCTGTCACTCCTGATACATCTGATGAAGAAAGGCTAACTACAGCAGGGCATTGATTTTTAGCTGGGACAACTTCTAGACAATGACAGAAGGAAGACAGAAAGCCGCTGGTGTTTGGATGTGATATATACACGCTGCTCTTATTAAGAGACACACTGCACATTTAGAACTATAACACCAAATAATATCTTACTGTACCCAAAGGATGCAGACTTCCACTTGCGGCAGGGGATGACCCTCTTGCAACCTTCGGATCCTAACCTCCCGGGATTTTCTGTGGCTTCAACCGGCAGTGATGCATGCCTCCTAAAACAACAAGAAAAAAAAAGGACAAGCAGTGTCACAGCACAACACAAACCTATAAACGTGTGACAACAGATGTGAGGAGAAAAATTATCAGTGTGAAACTGCCACTTGGCAATGAAGCATTAATTATTTGAAGGTCTAATTCTCTTTGTGGTTTTCACTTTTTCCAATATTTTGTTTTGGAATAATGAATTTTCATAGGAGTAATCAAACATTTCAGATATAAACTGCAAACTGGAAATGACACATTTCAGTTTTATGGATACAATATGACATCAAAAGGAAAAAAAAAAGTAATTTGCTAAACAATATATTTTTTTTATCAGTTTGGCACAAATAATACTATTAAAGCATATTACCTGAATTCATTGTTAACATATTAAAAGGCAAGCTATAGGAACAGAGAAATGGCCTCAGGTCTCACTATGATCAACTACAATCGAGGTATAAACTGTACCTGCTACTGCCTGCGGCTCGTCAATAAGAGCAATGAGCTTGTATTCTGTTTTTTTTATTTATGTTCTATTGATCATATTTCTGTTATTTTTGAGGCATTTATTTAAATTTTCTCTCTTCTATTTTGTAAAAAGTTACTACAACTATTGAGCTGGTTGTTTTTGACATTTACACAGCATTTCTTAGAAAGCTGTGAGCAATTGAAGATGGGATGAAGGATTTTTACTTTGTTATTGACAACATCTGCTGGGTTTGGTTTTACACCATATCCACCCAATTAAGTAAAATACACCTACACTGCACTAACAAAGTTTTACTCTTTAAATTACAGTAAAATTTAGCTGTAGAGATATTGAGGAACCTAACTGTATTAATTTAAACTGGTAAATCACTCATATGGCTTAGTTTTGAAAACATTATTGTTCTTGAACTGAACTTTTCTCCACATTTCTCAGATCTCCCTTTGTGTAGAACACAGTCTCTCAGAAAAACACAGTCCACTCAGACTGAGAGAAACTGAATTATGAGCAATAATATCATGTAGTCCATAAAACATTAGAAAAGAAGCAAGAGACTCACTTTTTCGGACACACAGACATAAATTAAAGATATTAGAACTATTTAGTTAATGTACATACATTTTAGAATGTAAACACTGAACATTATCTAGTAGGTAATGTACATTCGTTGATCTGCTATGAATCATATGCATCATGATGTGCAATATTTCTCTTCATCTGTATTTTCATTGTTACATTTTCTAAAGAAGTCTTCATCAGCAATAACAGGCTAATAGAAATTATAATTTTGTCCAATATAGAGGATCACAGAAAAGAAAAGCCTATAGGACTTAGGTTTAATTGTAGAGCATGTGACCTCACTTTTAAGCTTTGTTTGTATTCTACACGAGTGTTGTATGTAGAGATCTCCTAAGAGGCATGTTTCTCTCATCTATTGTTTACTAATGCTTTCACAAAACAAAGCCTTTTTGAATGAAGCATAGTTCTTAAGCTTGCAGCTTGCAGCCCAACACTAAGAACAAAGTTGTAACCCAGTTATTTCAGTACCAGATCAAGAAATCCAGCTTTATTCAACTATATTTCAAAACCACAACGATTTTCCATCTTATTCCTCCCTTAAATGAGAAGGTAGAAAAAATACCTGGGTGGTAGACAATTTCTCTTGCTGTATGGGGCGTAGGTTACAGCCCTGCCCCTCCACCACTTGTTGCTGGGCACTGTCGTTCAGCTGGGTGTAAGACTGTTCTACCTTCATATACTTGTATTACTCTTTAAAGACCACAAAAGCATTTAATAGCATTATTGAGTCTTAATTATATATTAAAATGTAATGCTACAAATAACATTAGTAAAATTGTATTATCAGCATATTATTTTGGGAGCATTAAAGCAATTTGATCATCTCATACAACTGAATCTCAGTCAACTATTTATAAATGTAAAGCATTTACTGCTTTTAACTTTAGTTATTATGACTTAGAACTAATACCAAAACTCAGTCCTTCATAAAAATTTTATATTTTATAATACGACTTTTGACCAGCTATGACTGCTCAGCCTGACACCCTCAGCACGCTCTGTCCAAGCATAGTAACGGAAAGTTGAGTAGAAGAAAAAGGTGTGGTAGAAAAGGTTGCACAAGCTACAGAGATCTTAGCCTGGGGAGGACTGTGAAGCAAAGATAAAAAAAAATAAATAAAAAAAAACTTAAATAAATGCTTTGTGTATTAAGTTTACGAGCTTGAATATTTTGTAATTACTTAAAGGAGATGCATCTGTATATTTCAGTTTTAGAAATTCTGTGTGAATACAGCAAAATGCTGGTATTTTAACTAAAGGTTATCATGTCATGAGAATCCCATACCAGCCCGTGCTACTTAGAAGATCTCTGAAGACCTAGAAGATGTCAACTCTCTTCTGTTCCGTTTTCTCCCAAGCATTAAATTAATTTCATTGTTTAAAACAAGTTGCAGACACAAATCCAGCTCTGAAGTCCAGAGAGACAGCAGAGGCTGATTGTGTCATGCCTACCGCCATTTGCTGCTGTTTCGGCATAATGAAATATTAATTTGAAATATGCAAATTCAGGATTCAGAGCTATGGACCCTAACTAAGAAGGAATTCACTCAGTTTCTCACCTTTATCTACTCCAGGGTGACACCAAGTCAAATGCTGTGAACCTTTTTCAAACTTGAAAGTGGCAAAGCTGCTTTAGAAAGATTCTCTTCTGCTGTACTGTTCTCGCATACACAGCTTACTGTAAATGGAGTTCATTTATAATGGAGTGGATTTAAATAGCACTCCTTTGGTCTAACAATTCCTACAGGCTGTCCCCCACTTTGGCTTTTGTCCATCATAAAAATCATCAAACACAAGTTGACATTTGGACGAGTAGCGACTTCAGTTGCTTCCTTTAGATTCTACATATGAGTTGGGGGATGGATATCAATACAGCAAAAACTCCTCTTTTATGTTTTAAGAAACTTAAATTTAACCATAAGGGCCCTTACATTCATCCTTTCATACTCTACACAGATGTCTAAGTTTTCCATTTTTATGTAAAATTTTAGAAAAGTTAGTCTTGAATCTATTCACGTCACATTTGAACTTTTACACTTTTAAAAGTTAAAATGTGACTTTTAGACAAAAATAGGTCTACTTTTAGATCAAAAACAGCACTATTAAAGATTTGGGATGATTTGAAGTGTGTAATGGATCATAAATAATGGTTACCACACTTTTCTTCTATACAGGACTTCTGAAAATGGATTTCAATGCTTCGACTTCTATATAGTTCATAAAAAAAATAATAATTTACCATAATTGGGGCCTGCCATAGCAAAGCATAGAAGAACAGTGAAATGCCTTTCTTCGCATTGCATGGAAGGCACCTAATACTCTACACCTAAAAATTACTACCGCTTCCTTTCACCAATAATGCAGCTCCTACCACTGTGTGCATTCCCACAATATATATATCAAAACATGCGGCTGGATCTCGGCATGCGGGCTAATGCTTCTGTTAGCATTTCGAGTAACCATGGTGTCATAGCAAAAAAACGAGACAAATTCAAATCAAAAATTCTAACTGACACTGTTTCGTGAGAATCCCCCTCTCTGACTCACTCAGTCACTCACACATGACAGTTTTCAGAGAGGATTAATTACCATAGCAACAGAACACTGATGAGGGCAGAGATGTAGAGAACTACAGAGATGGCGGAACACTCAGTTCCTACAGAGGAGGGCAGAGCTTCCAGTTAGAACTACAGAGATGACACCTTGGCGGAACATTTACTACAGACAAGTATATATTTACTTGTCTTATAATAATATATTTACCATATAATATATGGTTTTATAATATATTTACCACCACTGGCAAAAAACTAATAATAATTTCACTTTTCTGCAAAATTCACCAACTGCACAATTCTTGTTAAGTAGTAAGTATGGTAAGTAGTACTTCCAATAGAGAAGAAGAAATCTTATGTTTTT
Organism: Brachyrhaphis roseni; assembly: GCA_903066815.1. NCBI lineage: Eukaryota > Metazoa > Chordata > Actinopteri > Cyprinodontiformes > Poeciliidae > Brachyrhaphis > Brachyrhaphis roseni. The sequence continues at coordinate 67,894 of CAEFZY010003803.1, forward strand.
TGAACAATAATATTTGTTGTTAATCTGTTGCTAAGAGATGAGAGTGTTTTCTGGTAGCCAAGTTCCACGACATAAACATCTGAATTTTACTTTTGCAAAATTTACTATTTGTAAATTTCCTGTGTCTAAGTGGATGAGCAGGATTTCAAAAAAGCTTATGTTTTCTAAACAATAATTAATTTGGTGTTAAGAGATGAGCGTTTTTTTTTCTAGTACGAACTGCTACAAAGTATAAATCAGAATTTTACTTTTGTGTAGAATGACTGTTTCATAATATATTCACCACCAGCAACAAAAAAGAAAAACTTTTTTGCAAAATTCACCAACTGCACAATTCTTGTTAAAACCACTTAACCTCCACCCGCCCGAGCCCGGGCGATTTGCATAATTTTTTTTTATGAAAAAACATAACTCCGCCAAAAACAATGCCAACATACCCATGCAATACCTCTTTAGAATCAGGACATCTAACAGAAAACGACTATCAACTCCATTTTAACTTCTCTATCCACCACAGACGC